>JAECUM010000010.1:0-65836 GCA_016617855.1 Megalonaias nervosa
TATTAGAAAATCGTTTTCTATTACCATAGGAGAAAATCAATACTTAATATTATGAAAAGATTTTATAATATTCAGAATTGATTTGCTTATATTAAACAATATTAGAAAATCTCATGCACTAAAAGTTGATTGTCGTTATTAGAAAATCAGACGTAATATTAGAAAATAATCCTTGTAGCATTAGAAAGTTATGATTTAAAAAATGTCTATAAATAATTGTCTAATATAAAATAAAATACATATGAACCACATGTAAACCTCATATTGATGGATTCAAAGTGGAGCTGCATAAAATAGGTTTATCAGTTTCATCCATCATATTCACCAGAAATTGCTTTCTCACATTATTTAAAAGTTACTTAATTTGCTTTAAAAATTTACAAATGTTATAATAGCAGTATGGACCTTTGTTGAGGTGAATATAACGTTTTATGAACCCGTGAACCTCCTGATTTTAAGAAGAAAGTGCAGTTTAATTGCTTTAGAACTATGTAAGTACCATTTTAACTACCTGATGTTAAGAACTTAACGTTATGATGTCATGTAAAAGTCAATGACGTTATGACCATGAAATGCGAATAATGACTTTACAACAAGAAGAAATATCACAGGAATCATGTGATTATTCAGTTTTATGACACTAGAGCTTAACATTATCACATCAAAAGGCAGTGATGTCATAACATTATTTAAAGAAATATAACATATAAAGTGATGTTCTATCAAATGAAAAATCATCTCTTATTGAATTCATGTAAAAAAAATTATAGTATTACAAAATTAAAGGCATTTTTAATCTGCATTCCACTCACTTTTGTCATGGGGGTACTTGACCCGCTAATGGTCAAAATTTAGGGTATATAGATATAATGGGAGGTTCCATGGTTTAGAAACTAGGTTTATCGTAAACAATGCTGTTATATTGATACTCATCATGTAATTAGTATAATTCATGACACGGGTCAAATCTATTAATTAGCACCGACCTAATATCAGACGTTTTCTTTTCATTATTAATTATTTTTCATTGTTAATTCTTATGGACCATGATCTTGATAATACATAAAAATTAACAATTGAACCGTAAAACATTCCCATTTTATTTTATGCTAAGAATAACAAACATGTCATGCTTACGGTATCATCACTTATTTTGGGCAATAGCCATCGTGTTTTTTTAGACCATAACCTCAACGTTAGACCCATTCTATGTACAATAAAACCATGCTATAACACGATGGTTGGGGGCCACAAAGCTGTCGTGCTTTTACCGTACTATGCTATATCGATCGAAGTCAGTAAACATACAATAATATTTCATGTGTATACACCTAGACAGAGGTGGACAAAGTACGGCCCATGACCTGGTTTTGTCTGTTAATTTACATTATAGGGTGTGGTAGGCCGATAAAATCAACTCCACATCTGTAATGTTACTGATTGACGTTTTAAGGGATGATCTAGTCCGACTATACATCCCCGTTCGTTTGTATCGCCCTACCGATTTCAATAACTAAAATGTTTAATGCAATAAAAAGTGCACAGAATTCAGTCAACCGAATCATTGATTTATAATTTCTAACCTGACTGTGACAGAATGGCACAAATACTGGCATCTCTTTGAACCTTTCATGCTTAACTGACTTTCCATACCAACACGGCGCCATATTGCGTACACTACGGGCTAGTTTATTTGTACCAGGCAACATAATGACGAAGTTCATCCTATTCGGTAACTGCCGGATAATTCCGTAAATTACCATAACGTTCAGAGTTTGGAATTATATCCCTTTGCACACAAGAACATATTAATTAAACCACTTGTTAAATCCATGTGAAAGGCCAATTTGTTGTTGTCATTCTTTTCCTTTGCATGATTCGACATTGTAAATATCGGAAGCAGACGACATAGGTATGTAAATATGTTGTCGTGACCACACCCCTTTGCTGAAAATGGACTTGTCCAGGAACTGGAAATGGATCTCGAGCATGTCCGTCTATTATATTGAAAACTTCCGTTAAGCATGAAACGTGCGGACGATGACGATGTTAGGGCCGTTCTACTCACAGTCGGGTTAGAAAATATAAATCAATGAATGAATTGACTAAGTTCCTTGCACTTTTTATCACATTAAAGGTTTCCATTATTGAAATCGGTAGGGGGGTACAAACAAACGGGTTGGTATAGTCAGACTATTAAAACATACAAATATTTGCAGATACTGTCGTCTGCACACATCGGTGTACATTTTATGCACTTACCGGTAATTCTCGTGGCTGTAGAGTGACTATGGAGGATTCTGTTTGCGATATGTACATAATATTTTCGGATCCAATCCAATGTTTGACAACTTGTAAATCCACGTGGAATAGCACACAATCCTATGTCCTCTGGCCATTTTGAATTTCGCGGTAGATATGTTTGTTACCAATTACCGGTAAGTGTCTTAACGGTACACAGGTGTGTTCCGGAAAGATTTGCATGCAGGAAGCTTGCACATTTTAATGAACAGTGACATCATACCAACAAATCGTCCATCTGTATCAGCACATATTTGGGGTTTGACTTGTGGGACAAAGGGTGTGGCTATAAAAATCACTTATCTGGCCCGGACCCTGGAGGAAGTTGCCCATGCCTGCTCTTGGGTATGTAACACAGGGGAGGACTGAAGTATTTCAAATGAGAAATGCTTAAAACAGTTATTCCAAAAATTCATATTTGCTGTTATGTCCAAAATGTCTGATTTTCTGATTTTTGTTTTAAAAAAAATGCTTATATCAGACATTCCAAGTTTCTAATAAGAAACTTAGATTTAGGCTTGAAAAATACTTTAACTGAAAATTCAAGCAGGAGGTCAGAGGTATTAATCTTGTATTGTACTTGACATTAAAACCTGAGCAGTTGTGTATAACTTCCTGGATCCAGTATTGGAGCTAATCATTCGATTTGATGGGTGAAGAGTGATCTCCATTAAAACAGTTGAATCATTTTCTAAAAGATAGAGGAAAAGTAGATAAATAAATATTAATTAAAATTTTATTTATAACTAGGACTTTGCCCTAAAGTAGATGAAAACGTGGGGTTGTATCTTTGATTATAATACCAAATTGCTCCACCTCTACAACCTAAATGGTTCTGTTCTAATCAATGGTCCACAGCAGCACCAGCTAAATGCATATAACTTGACCATTACAGTGGGTTGCGTATAAGAGTGATTTGAAGCAGCTGTTTGCATTTCAGACTCTAAAATTCAAAAAGATTAAGCTGGGATGTGGGTGTGTGTGTGATGTAGCAATTTCTAACACTGCTTCTGACAATTAAGGCAATAAACGACGGTTGATTAAACAGGCAATAGTGGTCTCTTATTTCCCTTAGATAGGTTGGTAAATTAATTGATTTGAAAAATTAGGGTGAGAAACTTTTATGACCTCCACATAGTTTGGAGCTTGGTTGAGGATGTCGGATGATTGAGGAAGCATTTGTTTATTGTTTACCCTGGATTATGCAAATTGTTCACAGGATGCAATTGAAAACAGACGCAAAGAAGTCGTAATGGCTTTTTTGGTTATGGTTCAATAATAATTAGAATAACAATCATCAGGTTATTAAGCATCTTTCCAAAACTAAGCTAGAAGATATTTATTCTTCAAGAATATGATGCATCTTGCCAAATTATTAAAACAAACTCTTGGGGGTGGGGTGGGAGGGTTGTTTTTTTTTCCACTAAAACTTTATACTGTTTCAAGAAATAGGTGAAATTATTGCAAAATTTCAGGAGCCACACCATGAGCATGGTATATCCGTATCTGTGCTATAATGAAGTGTGTTACAGCGGGGTTTCAAAGTGTACTCCTCCTTGCAGTAAGCAGATGATATTTTTAAAACAATTTCTATATTGCAGAATCAGCTAACCATCACGTTCATCTACTTAACATAAAGCATTATTGGCAACATATTAATGAATGAACAACATGATTGGGTAACTATGTGCTCAACAACCAATGGTCATTGATGTTACAGCAGAGTATCTTGTTCTGTAACCCTCGTTGAAGGTAGTCTAGTGAACTAGAGGCAAGCAACCGGTTGACGATTATCGTAAATTTGCACATGTGTATGGAGTGCGCTTCATCAGTTTGTGCGAGAAATGTCTTTCTTCCATATTTGCACCAAAAAATTATATATACAGAGTATATAAAATATAAGTGGGTTTTTTTATAGTCATATTTAGAAATATATGCACAGAGCAGTTTTTATATATGAGCTATGTGGTGTGTTACTTGAATGGGACTTCTGTATAATATTGTAAATAGTGATTTTCTAATATATTTCAATATATTTCTTATATTGTACTATTTTTCAGTATCTACATGGATTAAATGCTCTCCACCGAGATTTGAAGAGCCCAAATATTTTCTTTGATGCCGACTATAATGTTAGACTGGGGGATATGGGTTTGACAAAGTATGTGCAATACTTTTGTTATTAGGTTGTTAATACAGTTAGCTTCTAGTATGATTATGCACTCATTTGCTCATGTATTCATCTTTCGCAGAAATAGTTCTTGTCATTTGTGCCTTGCTGGTTCATTAAAATCTTTAAACAGCTTAATATTTTGTATTCTTTGTATTGTACACTTTCTTCATCATAATAGTTTATGCACTAGTTTCTGCAGAACATATCAGCTAAGCCAAGGGTGTCGATTTACTAGTCAGTAGTTCTTGCAGAACATATCAGCTTGGCATAAAACGTCCATTTACAAGTCAAAAGGGCAGGGCCGACAAGGGGGGGGTGTGGCAACAGTAAAGTCACCCAGGCTGAACAACACTTTTTAATTTTATGAAAGAAAAATTTTGTTTGAACAAGAACTAGGAGAGGCCCGGGAGTTTCTTACCCCAGAGCCCGTGAGCGCTCTCTATGGCCCTGCAGAAGCGATGCACGCATGTTGTGTGGGTTAAAGTGAAACTATTTCGGTTAAAAAAAAAAAACAGCAACACAAAACCTCCCCCCAAAACCCCACAAAGACAAATAATGAAATTTGCTAGTATGTGTTACAACATATTAGCTTAGCCTAAGTCGTACAGTCACACTAATAATACAACAACACATGTAGTCATGTACCTCGTGTGTGATTAAGATACAAGTACTTCTTTAAAAAAATAAGACACATAAAAGTGAAAGTTTATGTTAAACTGTGAACATATACTACCTTTTGAACTTTGTCTTCATTCTTCGTTTTCTTCTTATACGCATTATGAAATTTCATTTTAATCAACTGCTTGATTATATATCTTGTATACACTCTCTTATAACTCGCGTCCAACTGCAAACAACATATTTCCTTGTCTGCCGTAGCATAATGTTCCTGCAGATAAGGGTCTATGTTATTTGCTCTACTGATTACTCCTTAAAAACTGCACAGACCCAGATCTGCTGGCATGTCGTGCCACAGCAGATCTGGGTCTCTGCAGTTTGCAACTGGACTTGTCTGATGGTGAGTATAGTGAGTATAGACAGTAAACAGAGCTGTAAAATTACATATTGTGTTATTCCAGAGTTCTAGAGAACCCCAATGCCAAAGCTGTAACATTCTGTGGAAGTCCATATTACATGAGTCCAGAGATATTTTCTTGCAAGCCCTATGACAGCAAGGTATATATAATGTATGACAAACCATTTAACTATTTTTCTCATGGGGGGGGGGGCACTCACTGGTAATTATGCACTTTTGAGAGACTGACGTATGTAAGGTGAAGTTGTTTGCATTTGAAGCATGCATAGCGGAGAGAATGTTGACATACCTCTATGCTACTTTCATGTAATGTGGCTGACATTTCTTTGGACATTTTACTTGTGGAAATTGTACATGATCTAAGCACACTGCTAACTAAAATGACTGCTCCCTTGTGCTCAAAAAAATCAGCTTGAATTAGTGAAAATAAAGGGAATTAAAGGTTCTTTGAACAATACCTAAGAAATACAAGGTCTTTTGTAAATAGCCAGTATAACCAGTGAGGAAACCCAGGGAAATTCTAATCTTATGCAAAATACGAAATTGTAGAGCTCCACCATAATTGGCAGTAAAAAGCTAATATTGGGTATGTTTAGAATGCACCACATTTGCTAAGTTCTATGAGAAAAACAAGGATGATAGATTATATCCTGACTGACTGCAAGGGGTGTTGTTATAGTTACACCGGCAAATGCTCTAATGTGTACTTGGTCTCATCACCTACTGGGACAACCCTTGCAATTCTCTTAACTGATGGCCATTTTTATGATGGAATCCATGCAAAATCTTTGTATTCTCTATTCATTTCACAGAATGGACTTACTCTAATTGTGGGTACGATCTCATATTGCTGTCATTATATTGGAAAAAAATTAGATTAGGGTTTACACAATTTGTTTTCAAACTGCAGTTGTGGTTTCTGATAAGAATAGAAGAAAAACAAAGATAGCATTGCTTATACTATAATTATCTCAAATGTGATATGAAATCTGGTTTACTATACAGTTTTATCTCATTTGATATTAGAAATGTCTGATTTTAACTAGTTAATATCATAATTTTAAATCAGATATTTGTGATGACAAAGAGAACGCAAAAGCTTGGTTACTATAACATGCACTTCTTATATCATGTTAGGAATAATGAATCTAATAGAAAACTATACAGAATGAAATTTTTCCTTGAAATATTTTAATACAGTTGAAAACATCTTAGTTATAAAATTGCATTCAAAATATCTTTTTCAAAATTGAATACATCTATAAATATGGTAATTTTATTGAAAGTTTAAAATTGAATAAATATAAAAAACACATCATAATTTTTCTTTGATATTTTGTTATCATTACTTTTAAGTGTTCCATTGCAACTAATATGCGTTTGAAATAAGTGAAATATATTACAGATGCAAATATTAAAAATACATGAATATAATAAATTACTGATTGATATACCTTGGCCTAATTGTCGTATTCCAATCTTACATCATGTGGCATTTGTTTCAGGGGCACGAACAATGGATGTAAATCAGGAAATAGTTAAATTTTGACATTCTTGGAAAAACTAGCTGGCAGAGAATTTGGTGAGCTTTTAAACTTTTTTTCAACTATAAATAAATTAAGCAGATATAACTGAACACTTTCTATGGCGATTATAATAGTTTCACGCAATACTATCATATAAGCATTACAATTCACGTCGAGGGCACAAACCATGGCAGGTCGAGGATGGGGATATATATATATATATATATATATATATATATATATATATATATATATATTGGTACAACTCTATGGTCACAAAGATTAATGCCATTAAGTTGAAATCCATGAATGACAAAAGGTACATTTTAAAAAAAAACAGAATTTTAAATGTAATGTGAACAAAGAAATGACATACAACTGTCGCCTCACAACTTAAGTTTCAAAAATGGATATATTGAAAGGAAGTCTAATTTTTTAGTTGACCCGTTAAATAGTTGCTTTAAGATTTGCCTTGTTGGTGGAGTTCAGCGTGAAATGAAATGAAATCAGTCAAATTCCTGTTTGTTATCCTCACTTTAAAAAATTCATCTGTCGTTCTTCTCCACTTCCTTAGAGACGACACTCCTACTTGGAACCCTTTTTCCCATCGGATCTTTTACCAAGTGCCCCTTCATAGGCCATGATGGTTAGCTTGTCTTTCGCAGTGTACGAGTTTCTAGCATGACCCATGTTAATACTTTGACTTTATTCATTCAGATTCAGAATCGAGCATTTGTACTTATTTGGACTATCGTGACATGTCTGAGATATATCTCAGTATCTGGCTAGAATTTAGCAAGCCAGTGCATTGTATGGAATTGTAGTGTACTTGTCTATACAGTATTGTAAAATCACTGTTGTACTCGATGCCTACAGAGCTATGTCCAATACAGGTTTTGCAGAACAACATTAATTTCGTACAACAAAAATCTATATTGTACAAATTACTGTATAATGACCTCTTAATAAATACCTGTCAACCATTATGATTTTTGGCATATCATTATGGGATTCCTGAAGAATAGACTGGTTGCTTCAATTTCATACTCAAATGCATTATATTTGGGGGACCCCTGGTGGTCGAGTGGTCTAAAGCGCTTGCCTGTGCGTGGATTTGAGTCTCTGACTCGGTCATTGTGGGTCTGTGAGAAAGCTGCCAGCAGCTTCACCTGGTCTGTGGTTCCTACCAGAGTTTTCCTGGGTTCTTCCTCCACCAGTTATACTGGCCGCCACATACAGCCTATCTTGCATTGAGAAATGGTGTTAAACCCCAAAACAACAACATTATACTTGGTCAAATAGTTGCACTAGGAACCAGGCCAAAAGTTTAAAAATTGACATAATTATCAAGCGATTCGAACTCTGTTGATGTTGATCTTGAATGTTCAGTAGCTGTAAAAATGTTTGACTAGAGATTATTTTGAACTGGAATCATGTCACTTGAAACAAATAAGAAATTAAGAGCACTGCTAAAATGTAAAGAAGAATATGTGGCATATGCATCACAGCTGTCTCAACTTTACCGGACATTACCATGCTCAGTGCAAGATTTTTGGAGTCAACTTTATGATCTGTCACAGTGAAAAGTTTGACATTGAAAATCAAAGTGAATTTGGCCTACAGATTAGTGTAATTAAGACAGAAATCTGGTAGATTGCACATATGCCTTCTTGTGGCAGACATGCATATAGTCGATGTGAAGAATGATAATTCCAATATAAATATGATATAATACATTAAAACCAGTATTATGACTCTGTGGTCTTAAAATATGTAATATAAAAGAGTGAGAAGCAACAAGCTTTGTAAAATTCAACAAATAATATATTCCCTAGAATACAATGTGAAAATGTAAAAACGGAACTTATGGTATTGCGAAAAAAACCCAAAATAATCATAGAATTTCGAAAACAAGTCATAATGGTTAAAGTTCTCAATAAACTTTAGAGGTAATCCAAAATAAATAATCCAAAGCTGTAAGTGTTGATGTGCCTGTGGTGCTCCATGTTGTGGTAATGTGCCAACAGTCTTTTGTTGAATCAGATTAATACAATCCAAGAATATATCCTTATTTATAATTCACTATAAATCCCAGTTAATTTCTCTTTCCATGAATATAATTTTAGATGATGAGCACTTTGTATTTCCAGTGAATAAATAATTTAAAAAATAAATTCCAGCCCAAAAGCTAACTTCAAGCATAAAAACTGAAGAAACCAAAAACTAAAATCTTCAGGGCTAAAAAAACAGTTTTTTAATATTTCAAAGCAATTTTATATTCTCATAAATAGAAATAAAGGTCATGACGGTGTTTATTTTATAGTGAAGTACTGTTGCTCATTGATATTTTTTTTCAGTAAATGTCAGTGAAATCTCAATGACAAAATCTCACTGATATTTTCAGAAATTTAGGCAAAATCTCAGTGAAATTTGGTGAAATATCATTATTTTGGAAAAATAAGAACATTTAAGCAAATTTCAGTGAAATTTCTCAGAGTTTTCTGAAATTTCAGTCACATTTTCACTAGGGATAATAAGTTTTGTTTTATATACATGATGATAGTTAAAATGTATTTTGATATTGATTTGGTTGGTTGACATACTGCAGTTCTATATACATTCAGCTTTTCAATCTCATATATGAATTCAATCTTTCTTGTTAAAATTGATTTTATGGACATTACATTAAACTTTGCTATGTTTGTATAGATGTTAAAACTGTGAATAAAACACTGGCATATGAATTTTTTTAATTTAATTGTTGATTTTTGTTAACAAAATGCTACCAAACTTTTAATCAGTCATAACTTGTCACTAATGTGAGATATCAATATTCACATTACATAGTTAAAGTTATTCATTGATCAGTTTGTGGATTATAAATTCATTAATATTGATTAGGTCCCAAAAGATACATGCAGTTACATAGGTGTAAATTGTCAAAAACTTGCAAATATATCACAGTATCCACAGTGCTCCTGCATAATTCTCTAGGATTAATATACCAATACAATAAAAAGGTAACATAAAATAATAGACAGGCAATTTCAACACCTTTCCAAGCACGTAAAGGAATGATATGCAAATGAATGATTTTTAGACAAAAAAATGTGGCAAATTTCTCACCATCATTATATATCCAGTTTTCTTGATGAATATTTTATCTGCAGGGCTAGTTAGCAAGATCGCTTAAGCAACTGTACTTAGATGTCACCAAATTTCTTATACGAGCTTACTGCGAGCTCCCCACATAGTCTGCTTGCTACAATTAAAGATAGTAACAAGCTTAACGCGAGCTTGCCACGAGCTATCACATGCTTGCGCAAGGTTGATTTAGGATTGCATTTTTATAAGGGTGGTTTGTAGCAGCCATGTGGAAGGGGTACCATAATTATTAGGTTGTGGTTTGTAGCAGCCATGTTGAAGTTTTTGCGTAATTGTTAGTTTGTGGTTTGTTACAGCCATGTGGATGTGGTCCAGTAATTGTTAGGTTGTGGTTTGTAGCAGCCATGTGGAAGTAGTCCAGTAATTATTAATTTATGGTTTGTAGCAGCCAAGTGAATGGGGTCCAATAACTGTTAATACATTATTTTTTAATTCTTTTGTGATTTTATAATTATTTAGGCATATTGTAGTTTGAACATCCCTCCGTGTCAGGCTTCCTTACTTATAACGCGTCATTTTTTTGGTTCCCATAACAGCATAACACAAGAGAGAGAGAGAGAGAGAGAGAGAGAGAGGGAGAGAGATATCACTGTATAATACAACTTGTAGTCAAGGAGATGCCTCATTGATTTTTAAATATCTGATTAAACAGTCAACACTCATACTATCCATTACAATTGATGACTAAAGCTGTTTATGCTAATACATTTCCTGTATTATTGATATCAGATAGAAGAGTCTGTTTATACAATCCTATACTATTTCAGAGTGATATATGGTCCCTAGGAGTCATTGTATATGAGATGTCTACCCTAGAGAGGCCGTTTGAGGCAATGTTGATGCAGCAGCTTGTCTTCCAAATCGTTCATGGTTCTGTGAGTCTGTCTTTTTCCCACTCTCTTTCTCTCTCTCTTCTTGAAAGAATGTAGTTTGGACCATATAATAAATTCAATGGATAGTTCTACTGTTCGCTAGCCATGCCACTCTCATTTGCAAAGAAAAATATCTCCTTTTATTGCACAACAATTTTAAGATTTTACTGACTTACCAGTACTGCTTTAAAATAAGATACTTCAAATTGGAGTTAAGTCTTAAGTTTGTTTTAAGGTATTAAAGGTCATCTTTAATATATATTCTCAGCTTGCATTTTAGTACAGCTTGTATGATGGCACATCAGCTTGTGGTCCAGCAAGCTCACCTGTTGTTTTTTTTTTCAACATTGTGCAATCACGCGTGATAGGCCTCAGCTGAGTGTCCTGCTATTGGTCAAAAGCAGTGAGAAAATAAAGTGATAAGATAAGCTGATTTATAACATGGTGGAGGTTTGAATTTATTTATGATTTTCACCAGACTCTTAATTTTACTGATAGCATTAGTTTTGCTATGTAACTATACACATTTGTTGCTTCTTCAAATACGTTACCCGATCATAAGATCATAGGAATACTACCGCTACTTTGCAAACCCAGCCCTCCTGGCTAAAACATTTAGCTATGGGACTAATTGTCTGGTTATATATGTGACAGTCAGCCAAAGTAATCTCCAATTGAACTAAGGGTTGGCAACAAATTTCGTCTGTACATCAGTTATAATGCTCTTTCCTGTTGATATACCTTGCAAACCATGTTCCCAAATTTTGGAAGTTACTCAACTTTAGAGCAAGTTGAAGGAGTTTCTCTTCTCAGGGAACTATACTCCATCTCTAGATTCAATTTTTTCTTGCTCTTTTCTTTCACAAAGTCTTGCAATGTATTGTAGAATTACAAATTTGTCATAAACAAAGGCACCCTTCTCAACTTATCCGCATGGATTGCTAATGTAGCCTCTCAGCTTTGTGCATTCATATAATGGATAACTTTATTGTGTTGTGTGGGTAATGTTGATTGTGCTACAGAAAACTCATGGTTGCAGGGGTTATTTATGTTGATTGTGCATGCATTTCACTGTATAATTTCTGCTTCAGTCAGATCATTACAGGTCAGTTTTCTATAGATAATGTACAGACAAAGCGTCCCTTGTTTGGTTATTAAAAGCGACGCTTAAGTGGCTCTATCTGTATGGCAGTCTGTTGGGACCTTTCTTGCAAGTAAGTTTACACCGTATACTTTGTATATAGGGTCCACTTCATAGTTATTCAAAGTGATGTTTCTCTATTGTTACCTGCATAGGCTACCACTTGGGCCCAGTTTCACAGGAAAGTTCACATAAAATAGTGCAGTAGCCTAGTAAAGTCCACTGTTTGGGTTCATAAAAGCAGGACTGCTGGCTTCAACTGTCATTGTCTGTTCTAATTCTTGTTGCAAATTTTGACCTTGGAAAGGGCTAAATGCAAACAGTGTAAACAGTGGAAATGTGCAGATGACAACCACAGTACATGTATAGCAAATGTTGTCACTCTGGGAGCATGTGTAATATATGTGCAGGCTGGACCTTAGTACTTGGAGCACAATCAAAACAGAAAGGGAAACGCAGAAGCATACTCTGAGAGACGAGGATATTGTTAATATTCACGCTGATGTCACCTCGATGAATGATTTCCTGTTTGATGAGTATCACATTTCAGAGGGCCCATTGGAAAAGAAGTGATCCAAGATACCACTTTCTGTAACATCCACAACCACAGTTCCACCTTCACCACCTCAATCTAACAAAACCATTTTTGGCAGAATATATAGGCCTAATACCACATCATACAAATAAACGAGATTGAGATAACATCAACTCAGATATTGTCTTGTACCATGCAAGAAAGGAGCAGTTCTGTGGATAAGATATCTCCTAACCTGTCCCAGCTTAGAGAAAAGGACAATAAAATGATACTGTTCCATCATGACTGGACGCTGCCATGTGTTTCAGATCACAGCAGGTCAACACCACATTCAATCTTGCCCTTAAAACCAAAGAGAGAATGTCATTGTCTAGTATGTCTACCCGACATCAGACCCATGCACTATCTTGGATCAGCATACCCACTATAGTACCAAATGAAACTAAAGGCACTCTATATCCAGTTTAGTGCCCTAGGACCCACATGAGATGGATGATGTTCTTTAAGGGAGGGTGTGCTTTTTGATCACCTGGAATTTAGCATATCCAAATCAGGCTGATCTGCTAGTATGGTTGGCTGCCACTTTAGACAATCTTCACCAGTGCCATCTCAGATCATGCAGTAGGTGTTTGCCTCACAACATTCTGCTTGAAATGATGAATTATGCTCCCAAGCTCCACTGTCTTTGCTAGACATAACAATATCTAGAGAAGACTCAGTCTTTAGAACATCAACTTGGAAAGGTTTTTGCTTGTTGATACCATAGTGTTTCTCTGTCAACAGCTTGGCACAGAAATCCAGCATGTGTTGATTTGATAATCAAGAAAGATGAACTTGCATTCAAACTCATACCACAGTCTGGGTGAGTAGCTGATTTAGTGGGTTGATTACACAGACAATTGCAGGACCCAAGTAGTCTATAGACTCTTCTTTGCACAGCAATGCCTGCAATGACATTTTGTTGGGAGATTCTATTAAACACTACAGTGTTCCACATAGACACCACAGCAGTAGACAGAGAACTGCAGCCCTAAGAATGTAAAACTCCTCATTTCGGATGGACTGGAAATTCTTTAATAATACAAAACAGTTGGTCCAGAATGTCACAGCAGTAGGCTACATATTGAACTTCTCCAGAAATGGGTGGTAGAGATCGTTCAAACCTTAAAACAGAAGAGTTTTTATTCAAGAATGTTCCTGGTCCCAAATTCCAAAGGGCACTCCAATCAGTCACAGTTGTAATTCCTCTCTGTTTAATCTACACACAATAATTTAAAATGGAGACACCAAGGGTGGCCCCAAGTGGCAGAGTGGTCTAAAGCGCTCACTGTTACGGATCACTGCCATCTCACTTCTGTCTGCATGGGTTCGAGTCTTAGGCTTGGCTAACATAGGTATGTGAGAAAGCTTGCCAGTAGCTTTTTGTGGGTCGGTGGTTCTTCCCAGGGTTTTGCATGGTTCTTCCTCTACGAGTTATACTGGCCACCATGTATAGCCTATCTTGTGCTGAAAAATGTTGTTAAACCCCACAACAACAACAACAACAACAACAAGGAGACACCAAGGCGGATTTTAAATAGTGTTCAAGAAGGAGAGTTTGCTATCAATGTAGATCTGCAAGATGCATATCTACATGTCTCAGTTCACAAATCTTTCAGGATGTTCCTGAAGTTCACCTTCAAAGTAACAGTTGACCCATTTTTGGCACTGTCATATGGATTCAACATCTTTCCATGGGTCTTCACACATATTATGGACAGAGTAATGGCTCACTTAGGACCATCTCCACATCCATGACATCCAAATAACTGGGCAACAATTTTCCAAAACAATAGAGTTGTATTTTAAATCATGACATTAAATCCCTTGCTACACTCCTCCTCAGCCTTAAATCCTTGTCAACATGGAAAATTCTGGTGTCATAACAGTTTAACATTTTACCCACTTGGGCGTGGAGTTCAAAACATATCTGAAAATGTTTCCCTAAAGAATGCACATTAAATATCAGTTCAATGGTGGCTTCATTTCTGATACAGAGCAGTCTCTCGGTGAATTTCCTTCACCTGCTGGGGTTACTCTGTGTGGCAGTAGACCTCATTGTCCTAGTTCGCCTTTTCATGAGGCCGTTATAAATAATACTGTTGTCCAAATGGAGGCTGAAACTTTGCTCCTTTGAACAAACAACACCTGTCTCCATGCATATGATGTTCCATTTCAGGAAATGGGAGAACATCACTTGGCTTGCATTGGGTGTTCCCTTGCAGGTACAACCTCAGAAGTCGATGGTTTGTATGGACACAAGCACACATATCTTTCCATCATTCCAGGAGGACAGTGACTCATTCATGATTGACTGTTGCATATCATTAGAGATGAAAGCCATAGTGAAAGCATTTCCTTGGTGGCAAGAGAAGCTACATGGAAAGGTCATTCTCATCTTACCTGACAAACCACTGCTTTGATTTGTATCAGAAAGCAGGGTGAACCAAATCCCCATATCTCTGCATTCTTGTTTGGAATTTTCTAAGGTGGTATCATCAGTGACAAATCCATGTACAAGTTCATCATATTCCAGGCAGACTAAATGTACAAGCGGACTTGCTGTGTTGAAAGAATAAAATGATAGAACGGTAACTTCATCCTTCGGTTTTCAGTCCCATATGTACCCACTGGGATTGACCACTGTTGGATCTATTTGTGACAAGGTAGAACGCAAAACTCCCAATCTTTGTCACACCAGTCCCAGATCCAGCTGCTGGGGTAGTCAATACACTTTCCATAGATTAGAATGGCTTGGATAATATTTTTATCCCCCAACACCTCTGATTCCAAGTTGCTACAAACAGCAAGAGAATCAGCGTGTTGCATCGTTCTGATTCCTCCACTCACGTTGGATAAATTGTTTATAAATGACTTAATAAATCTAGCAGTGAAAAATACCAAGGATGATATAAATATTCATGCATCTGCTCAAGCAACCACAATGACAGGTGTTTAACCTGAATCCAGTGCTATTTAATCTGCATGTATGGATATATTAATGATGCCTTCAAAAAGAAACAGTTCTCATGAAAGCCTTCGAGGGGAAGTGGAAAATTTTCACACACTGTTTTGAGCATGAACACATTTCTCCACTGACGGCATCAATACCTCAAGCACCTAACTTCCTACTTTTACTCTTTGAAGAGAACCTGTTATTTCAGTCACAATAAAGGTTTACTGTTCCACATTCTCTTACACTGCATCATAGCAGAAGAGAGGATATAGAACAAAACAAAAAACCTCACCAATCTTCTGTCAGATTTTGATTTCACACACCCAAAGATGCAGATTCTGTATCAGAAAATGGAATCTACCATGTGTGCTAACCTGGCTGAATAAAGCACCATTTGAAACGCTCTTGAGAACTTCACTGGTTCACCTCTTATAAGACCTGCTTCCTAATCGTATTAGCTACAGAATCTGCGGAATACATTTGACCATAATAACTAACAGTTTCGATGGGATGGATTATTGTCACTCATGACATCCTGTGCTTTCATTGCCTAGAACAGTCTCCCATGCATGGGGGCAAGTAGTCTTTTGTGGTGAAACCTATTTCTAGCCTGGGCCCTTTAACTCAGGGTTTTCTACATTACCCATTGTGAGCTTGTAAATGGCAACTGAAAAAACTGAGTTAGTGTGATGAGGGATATTTTGTCTATTCATACCTCTGAGAGAGGGAATGGGCGATTATCTCAGCACAGGGTCTATCATCCTGGATAAGATGGGTTATTCATTCTGCATATGGAGAATCAGTCACAAATCATATGAACTTTTTACACATTTCTGCTCATGAAGTTATGGTTGTCTCAACAAGTATTGATATCTGAGTGAAAGTTTTCTCTAGCTGATAGTATACAAGCCATAGGATGGAGGTTCGAGTCAATGTTCCCTTGGTTCAACCTCAGGGATATTCCACCTCAGAAGACTCAATTAGTCCTGGTGGAACCTGTCTGTGCAGTACAGCAAGCTGCCGTCCCTAGTTGTTCAGCAGATTCTTAGGGATGCAGTATGACTACTGTTGGATTTGAGAGAGGAAAAGTTTTCATTTTTCCAGTTGCTGTGTCTTTGTTTAATGAGACTATTTTCCAGCCAGATTCTTAATCTAGAAGCTGCCGCACATTCCTTAGGGGACCAGAGAGTGTCTTCTCTCCACTGTAAGGAGATGTAACTTCTTCCACCTCATACCTCATGTCTTAAGGTCATTATGATCAGGTAACATATCTAAAGAAGAAACACAGTTTGCTAGTAAAATATGTTTCAGTGATAATACTTACCCCTTCATAATACGGATACACCCTCCCAATCTCCCCGCAGTTACACTCTACTAGGAGAGCATGCATCCATCTCCAGTACTAATTTAATCATGGACAGGATTTGGCACAATCCCAGTATCAAGGGGAGATCACTCTCTGACTGTCACATATGTGACCAGACAACATTTAGTTCCCATTGATAAAAATATAGCTAGGAGGGCTAGATTTGTGAAGTAATGGTAATACTCCTATGGTATTATGATCTGGTAAGTATTATGGAAGAAACATATTAAATTGGCCTCCATTGTTGATCCTTTTTTCAATATTAAACTTTTTTATCAATTGATTTACAAAGTTAAAGGTCTTATTTAGAACTTACTCTTATCCAGTACGAGATACAACCTGTCATAGCAAGATCATAAAATTGGTTAAAGTTTGAAGTCTTCTGTGGCCTACTGGTAATTGTTGTAAACATAAGTCTGTAGCTTAAATTGGCAGTAGTAAAAGTGACTTGCCCAGGGACATGCAAAGGCAGCTGATTTAACAGCCGGATTCAAAGCACACCCTACTGGTTCTGAGTCTGACAGTCTAACCACTAAGCTAGCTACTGCAGCTCTGGTTGAACAATAAATACTTTTGCTCATTAGCAACTTGGTTAACTGAAGTGAACAATTTTAAGTGCTTTAATTTGGACGAGAGCACATAAGTAATGGCTGGACCTTTTGTTGTTAGTGCCTTTAATATTTACATGCAATGATGAGACCTCAAGGTCATCAGTTTCCTTCAGTAGTGCACGAACCATTTTATCTCTTCTTTGAAAAATTCCAGTTTCTGTTTTCCTGAAATATTATCTTTGCTTTTCAAAGATAAAATTCTTAATGTTTAAATTTTATATTTTTAAAAATCTAGCTTCCCAAAATGCCAGTTGGATACTCTAAAGGTCTGGTGGGTCTGATCACCACAATGTTGAGCAAGGACCCTGAGGATCGACCAACTGCAGCTCAAATTGTGCAAGGTGCCCTTTTCAAAAACATGGAACCCACAAGAGTAAGTGGTGTCAGATTAATATCAAGTACATTGTTTGGTTTTCAGATGCCATGAAAATGTCAGGATGTTCAAAATGTTATTTGTTCAGTTACATAAGTTTGCTCTCAATTAATTGGACTTTTATGTAGGCACTCTCACGGATCAATTTAACCAGCATAGTACCTCTAGTCACTTCTGGCGTACGATGTCCATCTTGGTACCTCAGTTCCAAAGACATGTCTGTTCACTCGTCCTCAAACCTCTGCCACCCAAAGGGAGCCTCTACTTAGCAACACCTTAGAAGGGGACTTAATTCATAACGTGCTGCAAGTGTAGCATGTGGCACACCCATCCTAGACATTTTTCTCCAACTACTTCACAGGTGGCACAAGAGACATCGGCTTCACTACCTTAATCCCAAATCCAAAAACTGACAAAAACTAGCCCTCAAGTTCCCTCGTCGTTATTAGATCCTTACTGCGATGAGTAAAATTCTGCCATGCAGACTTGGACAGGAGAAGTTTTCCACCCGCTCCCATAGGAGTTCTGTTGTCCTCTTTCTTGTACATCACCTGCCAGGTCTTCAGTTCCGACATCAGGTGATTATTGTCATGTAAAGATTTCTGAAGTATTTGTGTAGATGGTCAGACAAGGAAACTACTGGTTTTCAAGTCCCTGAATACATGGTAAATTAATGGGAATGGACACAATGGGAGCAAGTGGAGCTAGTGTTTGAGCAAGTAATTTTTTTAAAACCACTTGCCTTGGGCATGTGTCTAAATAATTTTTTCTTTGGACACTGCCTTTTTATACTTGTGTGGCAACAACCTTAAGATTTGTAGTCAGATAGAAAAGTGGCAGCAACAAAGTTTCTTTAGGACAAATATTGTCTTAGGAAGAATCTACTTTCAATTTCTTCCACAAACTTTAAAATTTCTAACATTTTGGGAAAGGTTTCATATCAATAACAAGTTCCAAGAATCTATGGACATTTTTTTCTCTCAAATGCCTTCTCTGTTCTCTATTTGGATACCCATGACTTGATTCATAACATCATGACCATGGGATCAACGTTGCATATAATATCTATGGCAATCTTCAATAGGCGGAACACAGCTTACCTTCTCCCACCCCAAATCTCAATGGAATATGAGGAAGCATGTTTATAAAATGGTCACTTCGTAACACAGAGGCCAAACAGACTATGGCCATTGCCATAATAGCAGCTATGAACTTACAACAGCTGGAATGAGATGCAGTGCTCTCTACCTCCACCTTTCTTAAAGACCATCATAGGCTAAGTTACGCTTGCAACCTTCATCATTTAATCCCTTCTTTAATTATCAGGTTGACAGAATTCACTGCAAGTCACCAAGGATGCCTTCTTCCCATCCCTCACAGTCTCAGCTACAGTGGAAGGAGTTGCAAGGCAACCAATAGAACAGTCGCAGGGATGTCCCTAGAGCGCATACCACTGGGAAGCAGGCCTATCAAATTTACAACCGTCGAAAATGACATTGCTTTTAAACTCATTGGAAGAATCAAAGGGAGGTCAATCGTGTTTGCCAGCATTCCACGAGAACCTCCCTATCTCAACCCACCCCATCCCCTTATCACAGATCTCATCAGAGAGAAGGCTAAATCTTTCGCTGCCGAATGTTGAAGATTTACCGTGCCTACATTTGGACCAGCCAAATGGTTTCCTGGGAACTCGGTAATATGTTCTGCACACCTCCTAAGCCTTTGCCTTTTCAGATACAAAGCAACACTTATCACTTGGTCGTAAACCTAAGCACATTCAATCAACTCTGTTACACACTTGGGTTCATAATTGAATGCAACAATGGGTTCTGATACCATTCATTGTGGAGACTGTGCAATCAGTGTGGACTTGCAAGAGGTGTGATTTCAAGTTCCTACTCAAACGGCTTCAAGCAGTTCTGTGATTCATCTACAACAGGCTGCGAAGCAACAGGCTAGTTATATTTTAGAGTAAGACATGATTTCATGTTTTACCCTCCATTTACATCCTCAATCTCCTTGTCAAAGAACATCCCCAACCTCGTAACCTTTCAAGAACTCGGTTGACAAGGTCTGGAATCAGTGTTCAAGTAACAAGAATGCTTACACCAGGAACAATCTTAATACAGGGTTGCATCTTGAAGGCAGGAAACCACCTTGGAATTGCATCGTGGATACCTCTGCATGTACAACCTCCAACAATCATGATCACTGCGAACTCGAATATAGATGTCTAGTGGAGCATGTCTTCTATCATTTCGGGATGCCAGAGGAGTGTGGCCTCCTCAGAATCGTTATTGACGTATCAACATCCTCGAATGAAACCGTTTTGAAAGCTTTTGTTTGGTGGCTGGCAAACCTACATGGGAATGGAGTTCTTGTTCTGTCCAACAACTCCACTGTGGTGATTCTCAAACAGCAAAGCAGAACCAAGTCCCCAGACCTTTTTATTCTTGTTTGGTATTTTCTAAACTGATGTCCTCAATGACCAATCCAAGTTTAGTTCCACATATCTTAGGATGGTTAATGTATTGGCGGACTCTTTGTCCTCCAAGAAGGAACTATCAAATGAAATGGCGTCTTCATCCCTAAGTTTTCACACATTAGATGGATGAACCTCATCAATCCTGCAACAGAATTGTCAAGAATCAAAATATTCCCTTATCTCCGTTAAGTAACCACGATGGCAGGTGTTTCATCCCAACCCAAAGTTGCCTAACCTGCATGTCAGTATCTTATTAAATGCACCATTTAGTGGTGGAGAATCTCTCAAGTTAGATGGCAATCCACACTAGAGGTGTACAAAGGCAATGTAATATAATCTCAATGGAGCATGCCAGAGTACTTTATACTAATACAGTGGTCTTGAACGGCCCCCCTGATCAGTGGCCACCCGCTCCTTACAGCCAGAATCCATTGGCACCGATGAGTTTGTGTTCAAAAGTACCCCTCATGAAAGGCCACCCCGCTAACGCGACCAGCGGCCAGCATATTAGTGCAAAAATACAAAATTTACCCCTCACAAGCGGCCGCATTTTATTTTGTAATATGTATCCAGAACCAGTATTTTATTCATAACGTGTGTTAAGTAATCCGATTTCTGTTTCCTGATGTCAGGTTTTCGTTACTGAAAGAGGTGTTGACTAAAGTACATGTTCCACTAAGGTTAATATTATATTGTTTACGCCTCACGAGAAGCCACATTTATTCCATAAAGCCAAGAAAGACTCAAATTTTAATCCATACAAAAAGGTAAGTACATGTAATCCGATTAGCCTTACTGCTGTGTTATCATGAGATGTCCTGTTTAGTCACTCAGATTATTGTAAAGATTACAATTATTGAACAGTAGTAACAGCTGAGAAGTGGCGGTATTGATGTACAATACACAAGTCAGCGGGAAAATGGTTTGATAGCCTTTATGGCTTCCCTTAGTTACATGTTGAGCTTGTTCACTTTCATAATTAATGGCTATTACTACTGACAATAATTGTCAAGAATACAAATCCTAACGGCCGCGAGGTGCTATTCTTCAGGTCAAATCTGCGTACATATCGAAGCCATTTTGGCTCCTCTCACTTAGTGTAAAGAAATGTAGAAACAATAGGGTACCAGACTACGACTAATGAATCACGTGACAAGATCGCTGCCTTGCACACTGTCTTATCCTATCAAACAAAGCAAAGACCTGTCTGATCTTCTGTTCCATTAGATTTCACATGGCCAATGATTATGTATCCTTGCCAAAGTGGAATTTATTATGGGTATTTACCTGGCTGAAAAAGACACCATTTGAACTGCTCACAAGGGCTTAATTAGTTCACCTCTCATGTAAGTTCAGCCTCCTCAATGCTTTGGCAATTGGCAGGCAAAATCAGTGAATGTATTTACTATTGGAAAACCCATCTACATATAGTTACAACAACCTGGATCAGTATCACTCATGAATCCCCCTGCTCTCATTTCCAAGAACAGGCTGCCATTCATGGGGAATCAGATGGCCAGCACTTAATTAAAATAGTGATCACCATAGTTTTAATCATACAACACTGCCATCAGTGTCATGATAAGTTAAATAATCCTTAAGTTACTAATCATCCCCTATCCCCCACTAGCTTAGCTGTCACATAAAAACTGATACTTAAATACAGAAGGGACCCCAGGTATCAAGCTGCCCAATTTTCTTAGAACTGCAAAAATGTATTTGGACAAAATTAAGTAGTCTATGAGGGAAACAATTAGTTTCATTATTGATTAGTCTTCTCTCTCTCTCTGTCTGCTTACAATTCAGTCTCTCTTGACTTTTTTGTCAGAATCAGATTAATCTTTATTAGAATCAATATATGTTATAGCCAAAGAAACAATTTGGTTAGAAAAGCAAATATTGCTTAGTTTGTAAAAATATAATTCACAACCAGTTCATTAGTATCAACATACTGCAGCTCAGTTAATATGGTGGTGACCCATATGCTATAAACTCATTAAGCACACTTTGGTCAATTCAAATGGTACCATAATGTTAAGGGCCTTAGCTGGTGGATGTTCACCTTTGAGTGGTGTTATTTTGTTTTATGGGGTTTTTTTTTCCAGATGTAGGGTTACCACACCTAAACTGGAAAAAGAATTTTTCTCTCAGATTTGAGAATTCTTGCCATCTAAATTAGCATAACCATTTAACTTGGCATTTTTCTGCCTGAAACAAAATCGTGGTTATTGACAGAATACATTTAATTAAGTTCTGAAAAGTTTTTTGAAATTTGAATTTAAAACATATAAATGTTATAAAGATTATACTTACCAGGTAATACAGTAAAAAGTATCTATGACCCACTCACCTGACAGACTCTTATCTGGCTACCATAAAATAGTGTAAATAAATTTGCAATTGTCACATTCTCTTGTTTGTTATTAGAACATTAAAGAATTCATGACAGTTAGCATTAATATCAGTATTTTTCCTAATAATTTGGTTTAAAAAGTTGGGGAAATCAAGATAAAATAAGGTAGATCACTTGTATTGCTCTTACATCAAGAATATTGGTAATTCATACTTAATTCAAAGTAAACAAACTTAAGTTCATGCTTTATTCCTTGGTCTCTTTTTTCTTTTTCTGTAGCCAACTGCTCCTCCAAAACCAGTCACTACAGGAGCCAAAGGTGGTGAAAGAAATGACTGGGGAGCCATCATTATGGGGGAATCGGCTGAAAAGGATCTAGATCTGGACTTTCATGTTGCAGACCTGTTGGGCTCCCTATCTCTAAAAGAACACCAAGACCGCTTCAAACCTAAGGCAGAAGGGAAGCGCAGGATCTCTAAGTATGAAGAAGATGATGTACTTGCAACTATTGCAGCAGATAAATATAAAGCTGCTGGAAATGACAAAAGTAAGACTGTGAAGAACACTAACTGGAATAAAACTTTAACATCCTCTCAGGTTGGATTGGAATTTACAGAGGAAGATAAGGAGAGAACTCTGAAAGCCAATCAACAGACAGAAGCCCAAGCCATGGATGTCCTGGCACTGGTGGTAAAAACCCTCACTGGAATCTTCCCCAAGGTCAGTCAGTCAGTATTTAATGAATGAATGAATAAATAAATCGACTGGAAGAATGGTGAGCAATTTGCTCACATAACGATACCCCACCTTTCAAACTTCCATACCCCAATGATGAAGATGAAAATGTAGTTAAAAATGTTGTTATGACTCTATGGTCTTAAACTAAGTAAGAGAAAAGAATGCAAATGAACAAGTTTTGTAAAATTCAAAAAAGAAAATTATTTCCCTTAAATATAAAGTGAAAATTTGAAAAGAACTTACAGTAATGCAAAATCAATAACAAATAATTCAAAGAGTTTTATCAGTTCTAATGAATAAAGTTCTAATTAAATTCCAGTGGTATTTGAAATAAGATCCTTTAGTAGCCTGTGACATATTGCTCTGCCAACAATCGTTTGATGAATCACAATAATATAATCCAAGATGTCCTTGTCTGAATTTACTATAATTCCAAGTTAATGTTTCTGTCAAAAACTATTATTGAAGAGCACTTTGTATTTCCAGTGAATAATAATTTAAATAAATAATTCCACCCAAATGAAATACTGAACACAACAATAAGACTGATTCTGCTACAAGATGTTAAAGCAAGAACGAGTAATTTCTCAAGTAAATAAGTATAAACCCCTCTACCTGACCTAGGTCAGAATTAGCATTTTCTGAAAATACTATGTTTATTTTGTTGAATTTTCCATTCTAGAACATTCTGAGTTGTTTACAAGATAAAATTTGTTACTAAAAGTATAATAAAGAATGTGGTAAACATCAGGTACAACAGGTTATTGTATGGGGAAATTCCAATGTCGCAGACTCAGACTAAGATAATGATCCTAATCTTTAACCTACACACATAGAGAAAATATTAGCTAAAATGTATTATTTGTTCACCAAAATAAAAGTTACAGGTCCTGTACACAATGAACTTGATTTTGAACAAGGTGAAGACCAAATTACAACTATGCATAACATATAATCTTGGATAAACCTAACAAATACACATTAAATATACGTTAAAATTTGCTTAACTCCAATGAAAATAAAGTGACAACAATTATTGGTCAACATGCATTTACATCTTCTTCTACTGATTATAATAAGTTTCACTGTAGTCCAATGAAAGCTGCAAAAATACACATCTTCCTTGATAACTTGCACAAATGGGGTCCAGTAACACAGGCTGAAGTATGATTTACTTAGGGACCTCATAAAAATTAAGACGGGGATGCCATCCCTGCTGGACATCGATAGTTAGAAGGGGGGGCTATTTATTAGTTTAATATGTGTTTATGATGATGAAGAATGTCAATAAAATGATTTTTCTATGAAGTTGTTCACTTTTCTGTGTAAATCATCTTTATTTTTGAGATAACCAATGTCTGAAAGATTGTTAAAAACATTATGGCAAGAGGTTTCAACACACAACACATGTACCTGTGGAAACTGTGTATTATGTCAATGCTTTTGCATGTGAATGCTGATGTATTCATGAAACAATAACCTTCAAAGCCAAAACTAAAATTTCATTTAATTGTTATACAGTATTAATAAAATATTGATGGTGTGATTTCATTGCTGGCAGTAGTGAAATTTTTGCTTGTCCTTGAGCTTACTTCTGAGTGTCAATTTAGGGATTTTAAGTTAACTCCAACTTTGGAATTTCCTTCTCCATAAAGAAACGTATCTGTGAAACACACAATTTCCATGCACTGAAGACTCCATTAGCTAGCTTCCTTTGCTATCATTTATAACATTTGCAAATTAGTAATAGAAATCACTGATTAATGTTAGATACTTTAATTATGTTACCTACATAATAGTTATAACAGCATTCAATTGGTCAATTGAAAGGAGTTGACCTGATACACTGACCGCTAGATTTTGTATTGGTAGGCTTTGTCCAGTAACTTATTCTAAAACTCCACCACCTTTATCTGATTTGATGCAAATGACACAGTTGATGTCATAATACAAAGTAGGTCTACTTTAATGCATTATTGTAACAATGCAACAAAAGCATATGCAAATACAAGATTGAAAAGTCATCACTTAATGAGGTTCTCAAAGAAATGATCTCGGACATAGCTGTGATGGTTGATTGACATTTTCATGTTTTGGATACAAGAGGGCAATATCAAATTTATAATGACTGCACTGAAACTGAATAAAAGATGAGACTAAAACACGAATTTCACTTCACAAAACTTCTTTAATTTGGTACTTATTTCTTTAAGTACTGCCACAAGTCCTGGCATTATTGACAATTTAATGGAGTGAAATTTCATTAAATATTGTTATTTATGGTATGCTCAGAATTTTATATGTAAAGAAAATTTTGAAAAAATATATGACTTCATATTACAAGTTGTGAATTTCATGATGTTTATTCCAATTTCTGTGCACTAACTGGCATTTTTTTATGACAAAATCAGAGATATAACACTCGGAGTTTCATTCACAAGTTTTGATCATGATGGTTTCTTTATATTCAACAAATATGGGCCAGTTATTTTGGTATTTTCTAAGAAAAAGATGGGATTCATGCCTGACCATGCATTATAAACAGATTCGTGAGTTATCAAGGAGAGTTGTAGTTCCATTCACAAAATTCTGTCTATTTTGCCACTCACACATATCACATCACATGTGTGAGTTCAAGCTTCAACTTGATCAATATGCATTTGTGAGAAAGTATGCCAGAAGCTTTCTGTGGATCAGTGGTTTTTCCTGGGTTCTTTCTCCACTATACTGGCTGCCATGTACAGCCTATCATGTGGTGAAAAATGGTGTTAAGCCCCCAACACACACCCCAAAAACTTTTGTGCATGCAGTTGTGATTAAGAACTATCAATAGCTCTTACAAATATCAAGGGAGCACAATGATTATTCGGTATATGCATCTTTAGTTGATTACTGTAGTATTTGACAGGTTTTACAGTGATCCAAAGAAAAGTTGCATTCGCAAGATGCTGTCTTACCAGTACATTAAAATTAGTTTCAGAACACAAAGGGCAATAACTCTACCAAAAGAATTTGCCAGAGTTCATTGAATTGTCAGTGTGCACATCTTATATGGTGATCTCTTGAAAACTGACCCTAGCTGCATTCACAATATTTGTCAAAACTTTAATTTTCAAGTCAAAACGAGCAAGAACAAAAGTTATGGTAGCAAAGCAATTTGTTGATGTGCTAAGCTTTAATTAAAGACTATAAAAAAAAGAGTTTCTCAAGAATCCATCAAACCCTTGCGTGTACAAGATTCTCTCATACACACTGCCATCAGCTGCCAGACAAAAAGGGCAGTAACTCTTAGAAAAATTGCAGGAGCAAAAACAATTTGTCCAGGAACTGCTTTCCTCCTTAATGGATTACCATTTAAGTCTAAGAAATTAGGTTCACCATTGAATTATGTAGTCCATACAGATTTCATAAACATGAACATTTTATACATTTAGTAATATAGCCAAATTTTCCAAATTATGTATTGATGTTGAAGTAACTTTAGTTACACCACTCCCTGGATAACTCATTCCCTGATTACTTGTGAACCCACTTATAACATGGGGTCAGGCATGGATCTCATTTTTTAACCAGAAAATACCAAAAAATTGATCCCTATTTGTTGAACTTGAAGAAAATCGCAATCGAAATTGGTAATGGAAACTTTTGATATATCACTCGTTATATCGTCGAAAATGGTAGATAGGACCTGGAAATTTTAATCCACATTATGAAATATCGACTTTTAATAAAAGTTATATCATGTTACATTTTCTTTTCAAATGACATTTTTAGTAAACCGCAATTAACAATATTCAAGGACTTTTCGATCAATGAAAATGTCGCTTAATGCCAAGTGGAGGCAGTACTTTAATAAATAAATACCAATTAAATAATTTTTTATCAATTCAAATTTGTGTTCTAGTTCTTTCTTTTAGTTCCTTTCAAGTGTAATCATCATAAATGCAATGTGACTTCTTGTAATTAAACATAAAATGTGTCAGTCTACTGTAACAGCTATGTCCTCAAGCGTTTCACTGAGAACATAATTAAGTGCCCATCGTGTTTTGATATCAGACCAGTGGAAGCATTTGTTGTTGCACTAAATAAAAAGCCTCCGTTTCTATTATCATGGTAATTACGTCTTTTGAATCAAATAAAGCAGGTGGAATATAAAAAAAAGTCAAAAGGCATACAAATCCGCTTAAGAACCAGTGGCACCTGTCGTATGTCGGGTAACTCATTTCAGCTGATTAATCCAACACTGTGATACATTTTATTGTGTACATAAATGTGATTAAAGATAGCAAGGCAAGCAAGCGAAATGAGTACTTTGTAAAATAAAGAGCTTTGTTTCACAGATATGGACCGTTGTGGGAAAAACAAGTTTCCAAGAATTTCTAATTTTACACGTAG
The DNA here is from genome assembly GCA_016617855.1 of Megalonaias nervosa. Taxonomy (NCBI): domain Eukaryota; kingdom Metazoa; phylum Mollusca; class Bivalvia; order Unionida; family Unionidae; genus Megalonaias; species Megalonaias nervosa. Next base: position 28,066 of record JAECUM010000010.1, read on the forward strand.
AGATATCCTCAAGGATGATAAGAAGTTTCACTATTACTTTTGCAATGAAATTGCGGCATCAATATTTTACTAATTGAAAAATACAAAAATTGAGTTTCGACGTACACGACTGTCTCACGAAATAAATGTTGCATGCTTTTGAGAAATAGGAATCTTGTTTGTTAGTGTGTCAACAGTTAGTTTGGTTCCCTGCTTCAAAGACTCCCAGTTTTGTTAAACACTATAAAATTACATATCACTCTGGCAACCAGTCTAATCAACAAAACACAAAGCTGTGACGTAATACACAAATGTTTTCGCGTATCGTGTTTGGTTGTTGAAACCAGTTGCAATCATGTTATCAATCTTTCAAATGTTGGACATTCCGAAAATAAATGTGATATATAGATAATAATGAACAACTTCATCAGAAAAAGAGCTTTATTGAAAAATTTTCTCAACTCGATTATAAAAGGAGGATTCATCCATTAAACAGCCCAGTTCCCCCCACCCCCCACCCCGCAGTTTTCTGGATGTCTAGCAGGTTTTTTGGAGGTCCCTTGGTAACTCACGCCCTCGCTTATAGTGCAGTGTATGTTTTTGGACCCCGATGTGCGCCAGTTATTGAGGGAGAGGTGTATTTACCCATAGTATTCATATTGAAAAGGAGCAAATTACGAAAATATAAACTTCCAGATATGCTGAAGTTTTGGAAATTTTACATTTTCTTATCATTTACAGTACTGAAATATGTGTCTTACCCTGCATTGAATTAAGATAAGAATTTATACTGAAATACAAATTGGATAACATTCAAGAAAATATATGGTGAAACCTGTCTAAAGAGGTCACTTCTACCAACAAATAGTTGTCTTTCAAAATGTGTGGTCTTTCAGGAGAAGTCATCATAGATAGATGGCCGATCCGTGCACAAAAACTCTGATCTTTCATAACTTGTGGCTTCCAAAATGTTGGGTTTTTCATTAGTAAGGTTTTGTATTATGCATTAAGAATATTATGTACAGTGTAGGTCTACTTCATTACCTGTTGCTTTCATATATTATCATTCCATATAAATAATGATTATTCTATTATACTCCAAATTATGGCACCAAGAAATTTTTAAAATTGTGCAAATTTTAAGTATCTAAGAATGTGATAATTACTTTTTTTTAACTTTAATAATATTTTTGTGTACATGAATAAGTAATCAGTAAAATCTGTATGAAACCCTACAGACAATATAATATTCATTTTTGTCATTGTAGGGATACCCAGGTAGTCAACCCATGGATGCAGCTCGTAAGTATTGTCATTATTACATGCACCTGTATAAAATGTGGACAATACTTTTGCTATGCCACTTCACAGGTTAAAGTGGTGATATACTGGACACTATACCACTTGGAACCTGTATAGTCAAGTGGCAAAACAATTATGCTTTACATTTTTGCAGTCCTTGGTTCAATTCCTAGTTCTGTCATATGCTGAGGTAAAGTGGTTGGTCTATTCAGTGTCGGTTATTTCTTCAGTTTCTCTGGTTTCCTTCAGGACAAAAGACTAAATAATGCTGACAAGATAGTTAATATACAATGTTAGAGCTTGCTGTACAGCAAAATAATAAAGTTTAAACTTTTTCTATTTGCATTTTGAAATTTAATTCATATCATTTAAGCACATTTTCAAATTAAGTTCAATTCTGCATTTTCAACAACTGTTACCCTTAGTGCTACATGACAACTGTCACTTTAGTAGGTCTGAAATTAGAAGACATTTCCTGTACACATGTAATGTTATTAAAATCATTGCCTAAATAATTCTTTTAAATAATGATTTTGTTCTTTGAAGCAATACAGATAAAATACAGGCAGATACATTTGAAATTCATTATGGGCATACAGTCACTATTTCTAACATAGTTATTTTTTATCATAATGTGAAAAGTCGACATTTGGTAATTTTGGTAATCAATACCTTTGCCTATCTATAATTGTAAAGAGATATATGTGAATTAGAACTATGCTGATCTTTTCTTTCAAATGCATCCTAGCTGCATATTTTGGATATGACCTTCACAGCAGTGAGTAATTACAGTAATTTCATCCCCCCTCCCCGCACCTTTCCCCTCATATAGTCTCCTTTTTTATAAACTCTAACTCAGCTCACCATGTGAGCAATAGGTATGATAATGCTTGTGTCATTCATAATCTTTCATTCATCTATTAAAAATATATATTTTTTGTTATTCATAATTGTTGACCTCTTTTTATAATTTTCCAAATTTATTCTAGTAAGTGCCCTAGAAGAATTGTATTTTGCTAAATGAGAGGTATCTCATAGAATAGGAAATTCAAACAGCCTAAAAAAGTGACATTTGAGAATGGATACTAATTAGATGAACTATGGTATTTTGTAGCATTTTGGCATCCAGTCTTTCAAATTTGTACAATGATATCAATTAATCTAATAATGCTAATGTTGCTAAACAAAACCTGAACCTTTCAATTTTTTTAAATGAATTTTGACCAGTTTTCATAAGAATTGACTATTAGCATCCTTGTTGATGTTTGTACATATACTACAGATCTGCAGTCAAATATAATTGAGAGTGGCAAAACTTGAAAAGACTTTTTTCTATAAGAAAAAGAAACTCTTTAATTTTGACATCAAAATTTTCTTATCACAAATGATGCAATCTGATACTGAAAATAGTAAGAATTTATCAGAGGAAAGGGTCAAACTTATTTAAACAAATTTCACAAAAAGCAGGTAGGGTTGCACAGATATGAAAGGTCAGGGCTCCTTGATTTTAGTGTAATAACCATACCTTCCAGGGTTTGACATTAAGAACCATACAGATAAACTTGTACTAAAAAGGTAAGCAAAATTTTCATATGACCTTGACTTTGTCTGATGGTTAGAGAAAGGGTAGAGATGAAGGGGTAAGAAAAGTTTGATTTTCTTAATTCTACCAACCAAATATGACAGTTATCCTTCCCTGTGTCTGGAACTATTGATGATAGAAAAAAACACTAAACAAATTTAAACCAAGATGTTTTACATGATCTTGATATCGTCTGAAGGGGTTCTAGCGTGTGTGTGTGTGTGTGTGTGTGCGTGTGCGTGTGCGTGCGTGCGTGTGTGCGTGCGTGTCCAATGCTTCCTAATTATATAGCCAAAGCATAAATCAACTTCTCAAAGCAAAACTTTCAGCAATACCTCAACTAATGTTGAAGCCACACCTACACCTATCATAATGAGTGATCACATGATGTCATTCGAATTTAGATCAGTGAAACCAGCCTAGCAATCTCAGGGCCACTGGCATTTTGCCCTGTAGAACACATGGTACTAATTGTATGGATAAATGGGAACCAGTCTGGAAATGGGTGAAGATAAAATAGAGTGTATATGGGTTTGAATCTTTTGAGAGCTTATCCTAGTTGTACCTGAAAAAACAGAGACATTGTTTTATTGATGGAATTTCAATCCTTTAACGGACTTGAGTTTGGAACACTCATTACTAAAATTAGCACCTGACTCTTTGGTACGGAATTGAAAGCACATGTTTCAAACGCATGTAGGTCCAGAAAATGCCAAGGCTAATATCCTTTTCTCTACATAGAAGCTGTCATCCAGGTTTCATCTATACTGATAAATTTAGGTTTGATCATGAACACTCAGAAATTTAAACTTATTGAATTTTTAATATCATGGTGTTTGCATAGGTTTACTATGTGAACTAAATTAGTACCTTGAGTCCTGTAGTTTCTTAACCTTCACAATTCATATAGCAACCCAAAAACCCAGAGGCATTGAAACATATCATCAACACAAATATCTTTTAAATATAATTATTTTTAAATTATTTTTTTTGCCACATTATCTTGCATGTATTGCAGTGAGAATTGTAGGTAAAGGCAATGACACTTACTTTTATTTCAAAATTACATTCATACATCTCAGCTGATAAAGCATCTGACTGAAAATTCAAGGATCACGGCTTCTATCCTGACCCAGGCCAGCCCAGATTGGTTGCTTGGTTTTTTTTGTGAAAGGTGCTTAGCTTCCATTTCCTCAGTACAATATAGTGTGCATTAAAAGTGTCATTGCAAAACCAATCAACCAACCAATAGATTTATCTCATAAAATATAAGCATTGTGGATAAACTGGTCTCATTTAATTTGATAAACACAAAATAATCTAGTAGATAATGAATTCAAATGTCATAATTTATAGTGTTCAACTTCCATTTTTAACTCTTCAGCCATAGACAAGAACTTATGGGATGGCCATTCATCTGTTGTCAATTGTCCAACCTCCACAAACATGAAATATAGCCACCCTGGCAGCCATTTTGGAAGTCTTTTTACCATTATTACTCCTAAAAAGAAAGTCATATTGATTTTCACTAAAGTCTCCTTATGATGTCTGGTTGGTCGTAAATGAAAATGGTACCATTCTGACATCCAAAAATGGCCGGTCATCTTGAAAATTTTGTTCTACTTCTTCAAAATGGAAAGTCATAACAACAATGGGTTTAACTGAAAGATTTATTATGGTTTCTAGCTAGTGCTAAATGAAAATGATGCCCATTTGAAATTCAGTATGGTGACTATGGTGTCCATCTTGAAAATCTTGCAATCACTACTGTTCCTGAATAGGACTGGTCATACTGATATGAGATTTTCACTAATAGACATCTTATGATATCAAGTAGGTCCTAAACAGAAATGGTGCTAATGGCAGCCACGATGACAGTCTTGAAAATCTCATTTCTGCTACTTCATATCTGCAGAATGGATGACCATATTGACCAAATGACTAGCTATCTGGTCTAACTTGTCCTGAATTAAAATGGTGCCAATCTTACATCCAATATGATAGGTAAAAAGAAGAAATAATCTTTGCTTGCTGGAAAAATCTGTTTTGGCCTGTAAAGCTTCAGTCCATTTGAGTGACTGTAGTTTATTTGTTGAATACTCAAATAGTATGCTGCATTCACTATTGTCCCTATGGCACTAGTATTTGGATTTTATGGTTGTTACAAACTATGACTTTAAAGATTCAACATTTATCCAACTGTAAAGACACCTCATTCCTGATCTGATTTATATCCACATGTAAAGACCCCTCCTTCCCTATCCAATTTATATCCTTAGCTAAAGACTCCTCACTCCCTATCCAATTTATATCCATAGGTAAAAAAAACCTCATTCCTTACCTGATTTATATCCAAATGTAATGACCCCTCATTTTCATATATGATTTATATCTAACTGTAAAGACCCTTCATCCTGTATCCAATTTATATGTAAAGACCCCTCCTGCCCTATCTGATTTATATCCATAAACTAAGTATCAATGACAATGCCATTTTCTGCCAAGCCATGAAACATGAAAACACATTAAGGGTAGCTCTTGATGAATGCTATGAAGACAATGATTTATTATGGTCCTACCACACTGTATTATTAGTGTACAGTATATCATCAATATATAACTAAAACTTGTTATGGTCCTAAAGTTCATGGATATTAATTGTACTGCTCTTTACCTTTAATACTGTTACACTGAAGAATTGTGTAGAGCCAGAACCTAGCTTCTCATTGCATTATCATTTTGAAATGTCAGATATAATAAGGAAATTTCCTCAAGTATTCACTTATGATACAGAGACATTTTCTGGGTTTTTTTGCACATGAGATGGCACATGTATTAACCTTCCCATGATTAAAACCTTATTAAACCTGGTACCCTTTATGAACAAAGCCGGTTAGTATGTATGGATTTTAAAGTTTTCATTCAATGTATATTATTTTAAGCTCAGACAACAAAACATGGAAGAGAGGTAACTTTAATTGATCTTTACTCGGGAAAATCTTGCAAGAGTAAGCAGATAATTTCAATCTGAGTTTTGCATCAGAAGTTTTTATTTTGTAAATGTTCATCCATTTTCCTTTAAAAGTGTTATAGCTTGCCACAGAATTTGGATCTCTTTCTAAAATTTACCTTTGAACCTTGTACAGGGAAGACATAGTGTACTGTAGAAAGACTAAAACATACTTTCTTTTTCAATTGTATTTGGAATGTGTGAAAGATATATTTATGGCTCGGTAGGTAAAGTTTTCTGCCATTAATTTTTTACAGGTCCACAGGAAAAGGAGGCCATGTTGCTAAGAAACATTGAACAGCTCCAGTAGTGAGTATTTAACTGCATTTTAGCTCAAAAGAGAGATAAACAAGTACACGAATCTTTAACTCAAAGATTTAATTTTTTTAAATACTGTATTTTGATTCATATTTTAGTGACGTAGCTGTACAGGTTTTTTAAATCCTGAATGTATACAGATGAGATATTTTATGGAATCATAAACTTTAAAAATATAGTTTAGAATAAAATTTAAATAAACCATAATTTAGTAACAGGAACTCATCAGGTTGAGCATCAGACTTGTAATTCAAGGGATATGGGTTCAGTATCTGCCAGTGTCAGCTGCCTTTGTGTGTCCTTGAAAAAGCTACTTGGGTTTCATTTTCTCCATATGATAAAATTGTGTTGATTGTATGATTAAAAGTAAACAACCGTCAGTTCAACCCTTTGTACCAAATTCCACATTAAGACAAATAAATGTATGTGGTCTTGCTTGCATTTCTTGAACACAAGTAAGAATAGGTCTTTTAATGAAACATAAATCCAAATTTACTGATCAAAATCACCCATAGCATATAACCAGAATAATGTTGTTAGTTTTGAGTTTTTAGATACTGTATCTTTCCATCAATTTGTAAACTATATCTAAATTGTAGGGTCCATCTTTCTTTTTTTAATCAATTTGGAAAATACATGGTAGACTGGTAGTGATATTCATTACTAAAGCTACTAAGCAGAGCAAAGTCTTGAGATGTATACAGGGCCGACAAGAGGGAGGGGCAGCCAGGGATGTATCCCCAGGTCCAGGCTGAACAACAGATTTCAATTTTATTTTTAAAAAATTTTGTTTGAACAAGAACTAGGAGAGGTCCAGGTCTTTCTTACTCCAGGGCATGTGATTGCTGTCTACAGCCCTGGATGTATACACTGCCTCAAAGACATACAAAACTTCTACCAGGAATCCACCAAGACACTGGCAGGAAAGTAGGCAGAATCCACTTGAAATTTCATTTTCCTGCAGGAATGTAGGCATACATGGGAAATCTTTGAATCTACTGCCAGGAAAACAGTTTTCTGCATGGCTAAAATTCTGCCAGGGTAGGCAGAATCCAGTTTTTCTTGTGAAAGTTTTTAGTCCTGGCACAGATATTGACCTTCAGAAGAATTAAAGCAGGAATTTGAAACTTTTAGTCAAATGGAATACAGAGGAATTAGAAAATATCAGCAGAGTAAGTTATAGTGGCTGAAATATGGAACTTTGACAAATTTCAAGTAGGTCATTTTAAAAGTTAGACAAAACAAATAGTAGATAGTGAACAACATTGATGAAATGTTCTTAAAAAATAGAAATGTGTTTATGGAACATAGAAACCCCACCACAGTAAATGAAAGAACCTAAATACGAAACAGTCAAGGTGTGATGGAAAGATGGATAAGATAACTGTTTATGGCCAAGAAGTTAGTGTTAAAAACGTCACTTTAGGAGGAACAGTGTTGCATCAGCCAATTGGAGAGATTTATTAGCTGGCTATGACAAATAAGAAATACGAGTAGTCATGAGAAAGTAAAATACAGTGCAGTGTCCTACATCAATAATATTGTAAGAAGAATGCTTCAGCTTTTATTAGGACATGTCTAAAATGATTTATAGCTCTATGCTGTATTAAGATCAAAGTGATCAGCTTGTATCCATTTGGATAATGCTCCATTTTATGAGTCTGTTAATAAAACCACACATAAAGGTAATCTGCATTATAATTAATGGAGTCATCAAAAAGGCTGTGTCCTGATTATAAAATGCATTAAGACAAGAATGTAGAGTATATGATGAGGTGAAATTACATGATAATTAGTTCTCATGAGCCAGTTACTGAAATAAAGTTAATTAAAATAATTAGCAGTCATGATAAAACAATCCCTGACCAATTCAGTATGATCCATGACCATTATAATTAGTTCTCATGAGGCTAATGCTCTAGTAAAGTTAAATAAATTAAGTAGCAGTCAAAATAAAACAATATTTGACCACTGAATAAGATCAATGACCATACCTAAATTATAAGATCAATTACCATACCTGAATTATAATATCCATGACCATACCTGAATTATATGATCCATATCCATACCTGATCCATGACCATACCTGAATTATAAGATCCATGACCATACCTGATCCATGACCATACCTGAATTATAAGATCCATGGCAATACCTGATCTATGACCATACCTGAATTATAAAATCCATATCCATACCTGATCCATGACCATACCTGAATTATATGATCCATATCCATACCTGATCCATGGCCATACTTGAATTATAAGATCCATGACCGTACCTGAATTATAAGATCCATGACCATACCTGAATTATAGGATCCATGTCCATACCTGAATTATAAGGTCCATGACCATACCTGAATTATATGATCCATATCCATACCTGATCCATGACCATACCTGAATTATAAGATCCATGTCCATACCTGATCCATGGCCATACCTGAATTATAAGATCCATGACCATACCTGAATTATAAGATCCATGTCCATACCTGATCCATGACCATATCTGAATTATAAGATCCATGACCATACCTGAATTAAAAGATCCATGTCCATACCTGAATTATAAGATCCATATCCATACCTGATCCATGACCATACCTGAATTAAAAGATCCATGTCCATACCTGATCCATGACCATACCTGAATTATAAGATCCATGTCCATACCTGATCCATGACCATATCTGAATTATAAGATAAATGACCACACCTGAATTATAAGAGGGACAGTGGTATACTGATGGGCTTTATACAGAGGGACCACTGTGTGTGTCACATGTAATTCCTCCATACAGCTTTAAATGAAGGCATGCCATATATACTCTTTTGCATGGCCAGTTCAACTGCAAACAACACAGATCCTGATCTGATATTGCATAATGCACTGACAGATCAGGGTGTGTGTTGTTTGTTCTATTTATTATTTTTCACAAAATGCAGAGACCCATATTTGCTGGCTCATTATGCAAGAGTCTGCAAATTGACTTATAAGGAAGTCCATATGGTAAGTACTACCATGGCTATGTAGCATTACAAATGTAATCTCTCTTAAATAGACTAATTCTTTTAAGACCTCCATAGGAACTGTGGTGGCAAATGATGAGCATGCCAGACTCACTGGGCAATAAACCTGAAAGCTGCCCATATCATCCTGAGTCACATGCCACTTTGTGTCACTAAAAGTTCAGGCATTTTACTCACACCTTGGTATGAAGTAGTCATTTATGTATTGGTGTGCTTCTTACTGCAGAAGAAAAATAAATGGCCTCATAAGAATAGAGGGCCGTTGTACACTGATGATAACTTTATGAAATAATCCTGTATTACAATTCCTTTTCAGTTACTGTGTGAACATACTGGATAATGACCAGGCTAAATTCCAGAAAGCATATGATATTCTTGGTACAGAGAGACAGGAAGACAGACTGGAGGTAATGAATTCTGGATGATCTACCCAACCTATTCCACCGATACATAACAGTAAAAGTTTAAGATAAGAATAATGCTTAACAATGAGAGGACAAGTTTCTTTCTTCGGTTTTTTTTTTAAATTGCAGAATAGAGCTTTTTTTATTGAATACTTTACCAAAATCAAATGAAACTGTAATATAATGAAAACTTATAAAATTACAGTGCTCCCATACTACAATGCTGTTTGTGGGAGTCATAAATGTGACCTATATTTCAAGTGGGATAACTTACAGTAAGGTATGTTGCAAAAAGTCCCTGTCATTACAGTACAAAATTAACCATAAAAGTAGGTTATGTAATGGTATAAACCTGTATTATATTTTAATGGACAGGAACTTAAATCAAATTAAATAAGTTCAGCTTAATAATACAACAAATTTAAACAGTTTAATAGGATCCATGACTGTATGAAATTATAAGACAGACAGCATTATAATGAGGGGAATTATAAGGAGGGACATTTTAATTGAAATCAGACTAAGTGTTACTCACCGTAATGCAATCCAAATTTTTTCTTGTCCCGTCTCATGTATTTTTTAATTGAACTATTATCAAGACTTTTTTCATCTTACTGGCTTGATGGATGAATATAAAAAATGGAACTTCATAATGTAGTGTAACTAACCTTGATATAATATTAATGTCACCTATCACCAATTTATGCTAAAGTCTCGTATTACTTTTTCATCTATAGTATGTACTCACTTATAAGTCAAGTCCAACTGCAAAATTCACAGACCCAGATCTACCATTACATAATGCACTGGCAGATCTGGATCTGTGCAGTTTGTTAGGAGTAATAAGAAAACAACATTGATCCTTATCTGCTGGCACATTATGCAATGGCAGATGAGGGTCTATGTTGATGCAGTTTGATTTGACTTATAAGTAAGTACAAATGGTATATGATCCTAAATATAGCACCACCCTCAATATCTGTCATTGTCATGCTATCATATTACCAGAAATCTTTTACCTTTTAGGAATGTCTTTATTTGAAAGAGTTTGTCATCCTGACATTTTAGCAGTTTCTATCCATCCAGTTTAAGATCTTAGTTTATAATCAACACAATACAGCCAAAACTGACCACTCTGTTGGCTTAGTGGTTGGAGCATCTACCTCAGATGCAGGAGGTTGTGGGTTCAAACCCTGGCTGAGTCATATGAAAGACTTATAAAAATGGTTCTAGCAGCTGCCTCACTAGGCACTCAGCATTAAGAGGTTAATGTTAGGAGTGGTCAGGCTAGTGATGATATGACTTGGTGGGGCATGATGCTACATGTCTGCAACATGATGCCCCAGTGTTAGACATCACTATAAACTGTCATACTGCAGACATCATAGTGATATCACAAAAAAATTGTTAAAGCTACATTAAAAATCCAAATCACACACACACACACACACACATACAACTGTGCTGAGTGGCCATAAAACCCTCTACATGTGTATACATATACATATGTTGTTATGTATATGTAATTTAATTACTTGTTTGTTAATTTTAAATTTTTTTATTTTTTTATTTTAGTCCATTATATGTTATTGTAATGATAACTTTATTCACTGGATTTGACATTTTTCCAGAAAATTCAGTTCAGTTTGTTTTATCCTGATAAACAAGCAGTGGCTTGTTTACATTGTATCAATCATTGACCAAGATTCACTTTCTGGTAAAGAACTTTTTTTTTTTAATTCATTCTCAGTGAAGAAATCCCTGATTTCATTCAAGGTCATATCTGGCCTACGTGTGAAATAACATGTGTCAATTAGGGTTTTCCAGAGGATTGACCCTCGTCTGGGACTTTGTTTTGCGTATCAATTGGGCTTATTAACACGTTATAGTTTTAGTCAGTCGTAATTAATACCTTCAGAGCTGAAAGGTATTTTTGTGTTGTTGCCAGTTTGATTTGAATTTTTCTATTTTTCGGAATTAATAATTTATTCTCCCTGGAAACCACTTGTGCTCATTTGAATTCTTGGATAAAGACATTTATTTGAAATTATTCGGAATTCTAAAGCCAGATTATTATTCTTGGTGATGCAACAAAGAACTGTTGACAAATCAACACAAAGGAGGTTATAGAAGATGTCATAGCCTTCCATCTTGGAACTTCATCGGGATTAGAACTGTGATTCACTTAGGACTTTTTATTGTCAGGACTTATATTCATTAATTCTAGGATTAATTTTGGATTAGATTCATAAACTGTAAGTCCTTTTTCATATTTTTACCTTGTTTTTCTAGGGAAATAAATTATTTTTTAAATTTTACAAAGCTTGTTGGATTTCACTCTTTTCTTTGTTACTTTTGTATGAGCTTAGACATGTAACAATGTACAGACACACATACATACAGACATATATACCTGAATTTAATTTGACTACATCTAAACCCTCACTATAATGCAAAGCTTTGTTTAGTCTAATCATTGTTAACACAAGGCTGTAAATTGGAGTCGACTATAATTAGCACCTTGTATGATTTTAATTTCCTTCTTGTCAACACAAAATTCAACATTTAGTTATGGTGGGATAGGGTATACTGCCTAAATATGGAGAGAAGGCTGCACATGGTACGATAGGGTAGAAAAATAAAATATAGAGAGATGCACCACATGAAAAAAAGAACACCATCTTGATTAGAATTTTATTACTGAAATTATGAGAATAAAATTGTTGGTTGTTGATTAATTCAGCCTGTGATATTCTAATCTTGTGATTAATTCAGCCTGTGATATTCTAATTTTATGGTTAATTCAGCCTGTGATATTCTAATCTTGTGATTAATTCAGTCTGTGATATTCTAATTTTGTGATTAATTCAGCCTGTGATATTCTAATCTTGTGATTAATTCAACCTGTGATATTCTAATTTTGTGATTAATTCAGCTTTTGATATTCTAATTTTATGATTAATTCAGCCTGTGATATTCTGATTTTGGGAATAAAATGTGACCACCACTTACAAATTGAGCCCAAGCAAACTGCACCAACACAGATCTACTGTTGCATAATGTACTGGCATACCTGGGTCTATGCAGTTTCTTAGGAGTAATCGATAGAACAAATAACATAGACCTTGATATGTTATGTTGCTTGCCATATAAAGATCTGGACTATGTAGCTTCCTACAGGCCCTGGACTAGTGAGTCAGAAAAGAAATTCTCAGGCCCAGGCTGAAAGGATTTGCAGGAAAAAAGTGTAACACTAATTTTGTTTTATAACATATTATCCAGTGTTGCACTTTAGATGAACCCAGGTGAGATTGTCCCACCTCAGACTGCCAGTGTCCCCCAAAACTGAACAAATCCCCATATCTTGAGCATTATTGGGGGACAAATACATAAAATATTCCCCTGCTAGCTCAGGTAAGTACAACACTGCCTATTTAATGCAAGCAAAGACAGCAGTGATTATAGGTAAGAATAAGTAAATATTTGTTTCTTCCTTCTTTATTGCAGAAGAGTCTTATTCAATTCCTAGGAAGTGAGACATGGGCCAAAATTGGAGTACAGATGATGTACTTGAAAAATTTTGAGTACAATATTCACAAGCTTCAGCAGCAAAAGAGATCAATACCACCAAAGACAACAACAAAGGGCAAGTGAGGTGACACAGATGTAGGACTGATTCAATACATGATAGAAATAGTAATCATGACTATATAATTTTGTTGTAATGTGGTTAAAGTTAATGGTTGTATTACTTGATTAGATACCAAGCACTAAGACCGATGTCAGAAATGAGAGTACATGTAAAGGATACAAAATGTATGATAGTCAATGAACATAAAAAAACTGACTGTGATAAATTTATGTTAGATTGAAGTACAGTATGCCAAACTATTGACTGTGCTTACCTGTAATATGTATATGGTCATACCTGTCACAACACATTCCCACTAATTCAAGCTTCTCCCCATTCACTGATCAATGATGTTCTCACCAAAAATAAATTCCCATACCAGTTTCTATGAAAAAAAAATGGAAATATTTTCAAAGATTTCTTAAACAAATATATGTTATGAGTCATCCTAATTCAGTTTAATTTGATTGATTTAAATTAAACAGCTTAAAAATAATTCATTGTCACAAAATGAATTATGAAAGCAAATTAGAAATAAGTTACAACATCTTGTTTGCTCCTCTTTATTATAGAAGTTACAATTTTTAATTTGTATATGCTGCATCCTACTAGTTATGTAAAAGATTGTATTTCCAATTCATTACAGCTAAAAGTATCTGATTGGATTTAAGGTATTTTGGTATAAAAATTTAATTGGTGGCAGGGGGAGGCAGAAACTATCATTTGAACTAGAATATTTATTTTCTTTACCTCATTTTTTTTTAAAACTAATATTTTGTATGGATAGATGTAGTTCATTTACTCTGATTTCAAGTATAGTTTGTCAGGCTTTTTGTGGGCTGGATATTATTTTAAGCAAATTCCAGGCACCACTTCCCCTCTAAAAGATGAAATTGCTGTTCTCTTATACATGAATAGGAAGTGGGTTGCATATATTTTATTGGGTATATTGTATTGGGTTCTGAATGTTTACCAGTCATTCTGTGTATTTGGTACATGTACTCTGTGTGTCACATATAGGTACACCTATGTTTGGTTTGTCTGCACCCATTAGGTTTCCATCATCATGCCACAAAATGCATACCAAATTCAAGCAATTTATTAAAGCATTATAATATAATGTTTACCATTTCAAAAATGGACACTGTCACAACAAATGATGATGAACATAATTCTTGTTCTTGGCCTACATGATATTACTCATTTATTTTCATCGGCAAGATTGTGAACAGCGTCAGTGTTCTTTCAAGTATGATTTAACTCCTAATATAAAATGCAGAGCATGATTATTACAGTTGTTGGAATAGTGTTCAAATGGGATTCATTCTTGAAGGTGATTCAGGAAGCAGTATGCTATCTGCAAAATAAGCAAAATGTCAGATTCCTGGTTGACAGAGTTTTACTTTGCGAAGCACAGAGGCAGGTGGGGGGAGGGGGGTCTTTTAATTCTTTACACATACTGCAAAACAACATATCAACATAAGTCATTCTGGAAGTCATCCATCAAAATAGAGCACCACCTGTATGCAATATATTCAACATGGTGAGTTTTCTTTATTATTAATCATTATTTTCATCTTCAAATACTAACTATTAATTGACAGATGCTTTTCAGGATGATTTTAACTAGGAAATAGATTTATTGAAAGACAATAATAATCAGACCCTTGCTTTTGCACAGTTGATTTGTGTTCGTAAAGTGTTAACACCTGAACTGGACAGAGTTGTTTATTACTGCTGTATTACTAGTAAATCTCCCACTAAACTTGAAAATTATATCTCCCCTCTCCAACCCCCCACCATGAAATGGTCAGTCCTAAATGTGATGTATGTTCAGTTTTCTATAGAGATAAGCATATTTCATGGTCAACCTCCATTAGATACAGTCCTGACAATGTTAACATTGTGGTCGTCAAGAACAATGCAGTTCTGACCTCGATTCACTGGAGAATCGAGCAGGGTAGTTTTAACAATGGTACCAACCAGTCTCTAGTGAGTGCAAAAATGAACACTAATGTCACTCGTATTACCTTCAAACACTCTACTGAACTATTGAAGGCAGCAAAGACTGCATCTAATTAAGGATATACTTTGCCATCCAGTGGATTTTAGTGACTGAAACTTGGTGCATGTTTTTACTTAATGTCAGTGTGGTTGTGATTATGTGAGTGTTTGCACATGTGTGCATGTTGATAATATTTGACAATGCTAAGTCTACCAACCATTTCTTTTTTTGTAAGTGTATGAAATGCTTTGAAGAAAACAGACAAGTTATTTTGTTTTATTCAGATTTGAATTTTCAATCATTTTCTATATATTCTCAATTGATGACATCACTTTTATGGGTCACAATCACTGACCCCCATGGGATCTCAAAATACACTTTTTTAGTCTCAAAAAAAACCCCCAACACTGTCTGGGCATATGGCAGGTATGTTTTATATGGATTAAACTGATTAAAATTCTTTTACTTAAAGTTCAACATTGTATAAATTTGTGCATCATAAACACATGTAAATGACAATTAAGACTTAATAAAATGAAGAAATGTATCATTTCTATCGAAATATTACTGCAAATGGCATGATAGATGTCACATGCATACAGTAATTGAGATGAACCCAATCATCACAGAATCCCAACTCTTTCACTGTTTCCAAAGAATTGCACATTTCATACACAACAGACCTCATGTTCATTTTCATCATTATCATTTGTGGTATTATCATAAAATGTCATCCATTCATTTTTGTTAGTACTTGGTCCTGGCTCTTGGCTGCCCATTATTTCATGGTGATTCACATTTTCACCTGTACAGTCAGTGCTAAGCAGATAATATGGTGTGGTCAATCCAGTCTTAGCCATTGCACACTGAAGCCTCTAGATCTTAATAGGTCAGTGGCATGGTGTATTCTGCTTTCCATATCTTCTGGTGCATATAGATGCTGCACCAAGGAATCTGATGGCTTGCATTCCTCTTCCAGATCAACTGGTCATGATGCTGATGTTGCAGAGTTAGACCGCACCACCATTTTATGAATGGTGTGAATAAGGGGTGTTTTTTTGCCTGTGTCCCTTTTTAGGGCCACCACAATGGTGGGCAGCTGCCAAACCCACTCAGTGTTGCGCTTTGCAGACAGGCTCTCAGAAAGAAACATCTCCTGGGTGTACTGTTGCCCAAACATTCTCACAGTAGAGTTATGGTTGAAATGCTCCACAATGCCCAGCACATGATGGAAACTAATCTCACACTGCCTCACCTGCAAGTCATGCAGCAGTTTGGTCCACTTAAGCAGCTGCCACTTGTTGAGAAATTGGAAACCAGTTTGGTGGCCAAGAGCTGCACCTCCTTGTAAAGATTTGTGATATCAACTACAGTCAAAGCATACTTGTACATCTATCACCCAACCTTGCCACTGTGAAACAAAAGGTTGGCTTGGTGCGCCTCATTAGGGGTTGGAACATCAAATCATGACCAGAGGATTCTGCATGGTGGCAGCAGGTAAATCTGCCACATGGCATGTTTTCAGAACCAGGCCATGGTAACAGTTTGTTAGACTTTGTTAGGCTTTGTCACTGCCACCATGCCCTTCAAGTAACCTCCTAGGTTGTAGGATATCTCTGCAATCTTAGGATCCATTCTGTTTCTTCTGATAGCTCATGAACTACAAATGAACAGCTAATGCTCCAACTTGACAGCGAAAAACTGGACTTCCTGTGTTGTTTGAAGTACTTGTAAGCCATGAACCCACTAACAAAAAAGATTTATTTGTACATGTGGAGCAAAGGTGAGGGCATGTTGAAGAGGCTAAACTGTGGGCAGTCATCTTTTCCACTGATCAACACAAAGTACTTGTGGGAGGCTTCACTAACATCTTGCTGTGTTTTATTGGCATGCCCCATATCAGGAAGCCCTTTGTTTAGATAGTTGAGCCTCTCAGATCATTGCATTGGAAGTTGGCCTGAGCTGCTTGAGGGGATTCACATTCTTTGTAATGTTGTTCATGCTCTTTGTCATCTTCCTTGGAATTCAGCAGCGAGAAGAGGTAGTTAGAGCTAGTAAAAATGAGGCAGTGATGATTGCCTTGCCGACCATGAGTTCAACCATGACCGTCAGTCAGGCCTGTTTTATTATGTTCACTGGGAGAATGCCTTGCTTCATAAACATATTTTGTGTTTAAAGTGAGAGAACTGTAATGATGGCAGGCAAGATATTCTGTTGCTGCACAGGAAGCAAGCAATTCTGGCATGCAGTCACACAGTTGTGCTACTTTGGGTGGTGGGGATCGTTTATAGAGAAATCATCTTCAAAACATATGTTGATACAGCATTTCTTCTCATAAAAAAGTTTATTTTATCATTTTCTAGAGGACGTAGTCCATAGAAATTCAATAATTTCATGATATTTTCATTGGGGAAAATAGATGGCTACCCAATGGGTTCCTGGGCAATGACTGTTGTCGATGTTGGTGACTGAGCTCCAGCATCATTGTTTTCTGTGAGGAAGTTCATCTTTAGCACAAGCTACTGGATTCCATGAAGCTCTGTATGAACTGTGGGTCAGAAGGTAATAAAGTTCCCGGATATTCATTGTTTTCTTTTCTTCACAGGTAAAGATGAATATTGATTTCACATGACATTTTCTTCAAAAAAGATCTAAAATCTCGGTTCTCTCTTGCGAGTCAGCTTCAATGCATTTTGTCTCCAATGAAGTCAATGGAGATATGGAATGGTCACACAAGTCTTTATACCACTCTTTGAAGATGGTATCTTCTGGGATAAGTGTTCATGTTCCAGCTTTTCTTCTTGACTCGTCTTGAACACCAGTCGTGTTGCACTTGACTAGGATGGTCAAAATTTGACAACAATACAATGTTCTCAGGTCAAGAGTGTGATTCTTTTAGCCAAATGGTGAGCAACACAGAACATTAATTATTATTGTTCTTGTTCTATCCAACATGACATTATTGTTTCTTTCGCTTCTTCTCCACTTCAAGGCGGGATGTATTTTCTGTTCTGGCTGGAAAAAGTCCTTACCTATGTCCATGGGTTTGTGTTCCATGTTTGTTTGATTTTTTTTACAGGTCTCTTCTCTCAGACTGTTCATTTAAAGTGTATTATCAAATTATGTAGACGATATGTTCACCGTGTTCAGACGGACAACTGTAAACTAAAATTGCATATGCGGTTTGCCTGATTTTATGGAGTTTTATGGAGGTGAAATGTCCCTTTTTGCTGCCTTGTACAGCAGTGAAATCAATTCCCACAAACAATATCCTCCTGCATAATTCTCGCGTGAAGTGAGTAGGTACTGTTGGTTTCTAATTGTCCTGCGGCTTCAAGCAGAGTCAAATAAGATCTTAAGTAATTTTTCTGGGCAAAATTAGGTTCAAGAGGTCTGTTATTGTTTGAAAAATCTGTTGTTGTTCTCCATGTCTTTAGTAGAAATATGGAATATATTTTCACCCAGAATAGAAAGCAAACTGGGAGAAATAAAAGATGGACAGCTTTTGCCACAGGAAAAATCTTGTTTGAGATGACCAGAAGTTGGATAGTACTCGATCAGTGCACTTCGCTTAAGTTTATCCAGTGCTTTACCAAACTCATCTTTGAAAGTACCAGTAGCTGAACTAGTTTCAACGAGATTTCGAGCTTTAAAATAATATCATGAAGGAATTCTCAGGGCATAGATATTCAGTTGTGATCATCTGGCATTGGTTTTTTCTGTAAATCCAGTATCAATTTGATCCACGTGTTCCTTGAATGTTTATAAGTAGCTTGATCCCTGACAATAATCCAGAATTGAGTGGGATGAATGATTCTGCCAAAGCTCCGTCCAAATGATCTTCATAGTCCAGCCGTAGAGACCTGGGAAATTTGGCCTTAAAGCAATAGAATTTGTTATCGAGAAACACATCCAACGAACTGCCACTTGGTAATGTTAAACAAAATTGTGTATTCATAGTTCAATGGTCCTTGTGACAGGAGTCGCTCCAGGTCGATGACAGGATGATTTTCCAAGGATTCTAGAGGACTGGAAGAGTTGGAAAGGCGACCGTTGTGACCGGTAAACGAAATCCAAATATTACAGCTACAAACACAAATGAGGCATTATCCCCAGTTAAAAGCAAAATTATCATTTTGTGGAATCATTTATTTCAAAAGCAGTTGGAAATCTACTATACACACACGAGGCCTTGTCCCCAATTAAAAGCAAATGTTTTGTGGAATCAGCTTTTTAAAAGCAGTTTGAAATCCACAAAGTCTTGAATGGTATCACTGACCTCCTCCCACTGAATTTGATGCAACACTGACTGTTGAGGTATTGGTATCGTAAGTTTCATAACATGTTTGCAGAGATTTTGTTGGTATAAAACCTTTCAGACTGTGCTACAACCAGCCATTTTATTGTATTCATGTAGCAATGGTTATTCATTTTATGCCAATGAGGATGCAGTTGTTCTTTGCTTTTCACTTTAATCTGTACAAAGTAGGGTAGGGGTAAATGCAAGCATGCCGTTCCGTAGGTTAATTCTAAATGTGCTCTTCTAAACTAGCAATTCACAAGGTCTTTTCTGATGAACCTTTATCCTCATGGAATTCCGTTTATCACTCCATTGTTTTAGATGGACGTGGTATCCAGAGTCTTGAAAAAGATGAGTAGTTGATAGTGTGTGATGGTTTGAACACTTTCAAAGTAATCAGTTTTCTTATAGTATTCAGACATCAAAGGTTAAAACATCAACCCCAATAAGGTCACTAGCAGGCGATTTTCTGTCCATTTTACCCAGACGATGGGCAACCTGTCAGTTTCTCCTATATGCGACCACAAAAAATTGCCATTTTGAACAAGGCACACTGAGGCAAAATCAACTTGAAAATTACAAATATAGATTATAACAGAAAGCCTGATTTTGGGTTCTTTTTGTGTGTATGTTTTATAACACCTTCTTGAGTTCAATGAATTTATTTCAACTCCCAAACACCATATAAAATTAACATTTAATCTGACAGCATATCACAAATACGGCTGCTGATGACGGCATTCAGGATCTATCTATATTGTAGATTCTAAACCATTCTTCACTCTGCATTTATTTTGAAAAGTCACAAGAGATATCTTTCATAGAAAAAAACTTGAGAATCTCTACTTTGAGGTCCCACACCCTCTTTAGTACTTTTCCCATGCTTAACCAGCGGACATTTGTGTGGTACAGCACATCAGTGAAATGAGCTTCCATATCTTCCAACAGGCTTCGGAACTGCCTGTGTTTCAGTCCCCTTGCTCTTATTGCATTCACTGCACACACGACTGGATCCGCAACATGCTTAAGATTTAAAGAAGACTTACAGAGGCTTTCTTAATGTATGATGCTGTGAAAGGACAGTACACTGTGCAGTGGGAAATCTTCTTTAATTTTATCATTCATTAACTTCACAAGGCCGGAATGTTTACCTGTGAGTGAAGGAGCCCCATCAGTTGTAATACTTGCCATTTTATCTAAGCTTAATCCAGATCTGATTAAACTGTAATGACACTGTTGTACAAATCTTTCCCAGTACAAGTGTCTTTGAGAGACTCCGTAAATAACAATTCCTCTGTAATGTCAAAGTTTGCATCAATTCCTCTGATAAAAATAAGCAACTGTGCAGTATCCTGAATATCAGTATTCTCATCCAAAGCAATAGAAAACCACTGAAAACTATCACTGGCCTTTAACAGTTGTTCTTGAAGATTCACTGCAATTGCGTCTATGCGATGAACAATGGTTCTTCGTGCTAATGATATGGCTTCTACTTTTGACTTGGCTTCAGGACACACAACACTGATAGCATCAATCGTACAATCTTTAATAAATTCTGCTTCCGAAAATGGTTTGTCTTGCTTTGCGATTTTGTTGGCCAACTCGAAACTTGCCTTTGTTGCATTCTCTTGTAAAGATGAAGTTTTCACAAACACAGCTTGCTGTTGTTTCAACTTTTTTAGCAGATCAGTTGCTTTCTTTTGCAGTTCTTGTTTTGATAAATTTTTTCCAAAGTTACCGTGCTTAGTTTGAAAGTGGCGTTTCAAATTAAACTCCTTGAAAACGGCAATAGTGTCTTGACAAATCAAACACACAGCTTTAACTCCAACATCAGTAAAGAAATACTTGTCAGTCCACTCCTTGTTAAACGCACAGCATTCATCTTCAATTTTTCGCTTTCTAGATATCCTCGAACAACTCATTTTGGGTAAACTTTGGCAGATAATAAAAGCTATTTTAAATGATCGATACGGAACTGTCAATCCCGTTAAATTCTTCACTTCAACAATTTCGCGTTACAACTGCGAGTCACTCGTCTGCCATGGCGGGTGCATACACTGTTCAAAAAATCTTATTGGTGCGTAAGTGCGCTGGTTCCGATGACACACAGTCAAGACACACTGACGACGCACTCAGCCAATCACGAGCGTGTGAACAGTGAAAGACAACGCATGCGCACCTCGATCGACCCACCCGGTGGGAAAAAAATCATAGATATATGAATAGAATGCGAAACAAGCCAAACAAAGTTCTATTGAAATTTCTATGGCTTTTCCCACTGGGTGGGTATTTGGCATCGCGTGGTTACATTTCTCTCAAAATTAGAAAGAAATTTTACCCTTGAGAAAATTAAATAGCGTGAACATAGGACTTGTTCCAAGGCCGCATGAAAACCCTTGGCGGGCCATGCGGCCCGCGGGCCGTAGTTTGCCCACCCCCGTTGTAGAAGATGCCATTGTTCTTTGCGTTTCACTTGAATCTTTACAAACTTTATGCAAATGCATTCTCGTAACTCCAAAGGTAAACATGAATCATCTCGTCTTCTAAAGTATACATGAAGATAATAATCAGGACTGACCAATGGAAGATAGTATCAGACCGAAGACCATGTGGCATGTTCACGGACATCTGAATCTTTTATACACCCATTCGTCGAGTTTCACACCGCAAGTGAAACACTGTACTTGGTCTCCTTATCCCAAGCAGACAAATCCTGCTCTCGCTAACGTTTTGGGAGTAGTTTCATCCAGATATTTGGCACACTTCCCTTAGAAAGTCCAGAATCAACTGGCAAAATCACAATACACAGGCACAGCCACAGGAAACGTGTATTATTTTTTTAATTTGTTATTCTCGATGAACTTTTGGCATCCAGAGTGGTTTGTGAGTACATGAAGGATGACACCCATAGATGGTCACACGGACGGCAAAAATCGTGCTGCATTACATACGTTTTCATATAACCCATCACGCTGTTTCTGGGTGTAATCCGTCTTTCTCGTTAACGTATCTGGTCACAATAATCTTTACTTTTGCTTTTCTCGTAAACAATTTGGTACACTTTGTCCAAGGCTAGATTGATGATTTGATGACAAGACAAATGTACAAATTTGTCAGTCAACCACTGTGACACAAAGTCTTGATCTGGACCAGAGTTTGCGGTTTCTTTTAATACATCAAAGTTTACCATGTGACTCGAATGATAGCTTAATGCCAGTCCTTTTATTTTATATATGGTATGAAGTCTCCATTTCTTGTCTTTGAATTGATAGCAGTAATGTTTGGATCCACCACTGGCAAAACGCAAAATAGTCTCCTCTGGATGTTTGCCGGTTCACGTTCCAAAACATTCGCCTTCGATGTAAATATTATCGATTTACATGCAACTATCAGTGTCAAAGTAAAGGACAAAGTGTCCTCAAATCCCAACACCGAATACATTTTTTAACGGGAATGGGCTATCCCGTAAGCAACAATGATGACATTGCCGAACTCGTCGTGGGGGGTGGGGTGGTGGCAAACTACGTGACTTCTTCGTAATTAATTGGGGTGAAATCTTTACATATGATTTACAAGTGTTTGATGAGTTTTTCCTTTATCTTCGATGAGCTGATCTTATTGACTTGGATCCACCAATTATTCAGTCTTACGTTACATCGGACGTTGAGATAATTTTTCCCGACAACCAATTCAGCATGTCTTTTAGAAAGATATCGTCTTCCTTCGTTCTTTTCAACGTGCTACGAGTCAATGCCTTCTAGGGATCGGTATCAGTGTCTGAATACATCTACAGCTTCTGGAGTGTCATACCGGAAAGAATAGCTGCATACATTTTGTTTCAGTTTCAGAAACTCGCTAACGTAGCCTGGAAGAAGTCCTTGATATTACGTACTTCTTTTATTGGTATTTTTCTATTGTCGGAAAGTGCCAACATTTTTGTTTGTAACAAGAAGAAACAATTCAACACTCACCCACATTCTTGTCAAGGCTCGTTCTTTCGTCATGGTGGCGATTGCTCGTTTCGGCACACTTACTACACAAAAGAAAACATCAGTTTTCAGTGGCAATGATGAGGCAGTACGGAATGATACAAGTTCGTTGGCGTTAGAACTTTAAATTTAATCAAATTTTTATACTGTCGAATCTATTCAACGTCGATGAGTTGTACCAAAATGTCTATGTGTCCGGTGCTCAAGGATAGAACTAACAAACATCCATAGATTTAATTTGTTTTTTTGATATTCATCGGCTTCGTACAATACGCGTGCAGCTTTGGTTCGTCCTTAAAAAAATGACGTGAGGATTCAAAGGCTGGATGTCCACCACATCGTAGTCTTCGACAAGGCGTCAAACTTCTTGATATGTTTTCAAGCGTCGATCCTTGTCGTGTTCCACAATTCTATCTCTTGGTATCGTTGACTTTCCAAACACTGAGTCGTTGGTAAGGTTCGTCGTACAAGTCTTCCATGGTGAACACTATGGAAGGATTAATTAATTCTCAGTGAGGATACCACGTGGGACATCCATGAAAGAAATATACCAGAAATTTGTACACGGAGTCTTACTTGTCTTACGTTTAGCTTAAGTAATATAAACAACGCAAAGCTTGGACTGAATATCGATGGCCGACTTTGCGTGAATGACGGTATCATCGTTAATTTGTTCTCGGGCATAGACTTCTTTCAGTACACTAATCCACACGCTTAAGCAATGGTAGAAGTTTCCATCAAGTGATCGATACCTCCATGCTTGAGGAAGAACTCAAAATTTTCCACAACACTATCATAAGATGTCCACATCGTACCAAGAATATTTTAACTCAAAAGCGTCTGAGGAGTGGGCTTTGTACCAGGTATAGAATGCTTCTCGCTGTTCTATTCACATATCACATATATGGACTTAAAGCACATGCGTTAGCACGAAGTGATGAACGTTTCAGTACTAAAAAAAGTGTGGAAAGTTGCCTTTAGCTATTTCCGTCATTCCAGATGTTTTAGGCATCACTTTTCCCAACTGTTTCTCCTGAGGTCGCCTCAAAAACGCGAATTTATGTCGACTCGAATATGTTATCGCATGATTCAAAATATTTACGATAGGTACTCTCGAAATCACGTGGTTCATCCCTCGAATAATAGCAGTTTCCTTAAGTCCTCTTGGCTTATCACATTATGGCAAGTCACTTGAGCCTAACCGTGGCAGCGCATAGCGATCTCAAAGTCCGATTTGGTGACGTCAAGAGGGAAAATCACAATACTTTTTAATCATATCGTATCTGTACTCATGAAACAACTTGCGCGTAACCAAGTATCTGCCGAGCCTACAGGCCGTAACGTGAATATGTTTCATGTTCTTGAAGTCTGAATGCGCGTATTCAAAGCTTGAATACACAACCACGAGGAAGCAAAAGGGAAAAATAGTTAACATCACATGATCACATATTCCAGATAACAGGAATGTGCGTTATCGAGGCTCAAATGTGCAATCTCGGGAGAATAATTCCGAAAAGTCGTTTGAATTGAATGATCACATATTCCAGAAAACAGGAATGCTCTTTCTCGAGTTTAGAATACGCGATCTCGAAGAGAGACAATCCAAAACTCAATTGAATTAAATGATCGGCGTTATTATTTCCTAGATGGTGCAGTCGTAGTCGATATACGGACAACTGTGCGGACTCAGCACGTCTGTTATATATGTTTAAGGGATCATCCATAAAGGACGTCCGCAAAAGATGGGGGGAGGGGGTTTGTTCAAATGCGGACAAGGGAGAGGGGTGTAAAGGACCCTGCGGACGTCCGCAAGCTAGTATTATTTGTTATGATATTCTGTGTTGAACAGCTGCTTTAGGCTTACTGCGTGTATTCCAGTCTGTTTTGCGGACGTCCTTTATGGGTGATCCCTAAGTATAAATTATTTGTTAATTTCATTTTGTACGAATCGTGCCACAGAATAGATATGAATGGATTGGCATTAATACGTATGTCTGGTGAGGTTGATTACATGGCCCACATATCAGCCCTGCTAGATGGGGACGTCCGCAGCCGGGCCGGGGAGGGGGGGGGGGTAAGCCGCATGGGGACAAAAGCGGACAGGGGGAGAGGGGGGATTAGGAAAACAGGTATTATCTGCGGACGTCCTTTATGGACAACCCCTAACCGCTACTCTTACTGAATACATGCAAAAACGTTTTCATTGTTACGTCATAATGTTTATCCATACACCTTACACTAAGCATTAAATAGATAGGGAAAATCTAACACCAAGCAAAAACACAGCAACAGTGGCCGACTTTAAATTAATTTTAAACGAAATAATTTAAATCAATATAGTCAAAGTTCAATAAAATGAGAACAAACGATTTGTTTCACAGCAATGAAACAATTAAATAAGAAACAGATACAAAACTACATGGGTGTTTTGTTCCAAGTGGGAGGAAAGAACGAGTTTTATACGGCGTAAAAATATGTCCAGGCTGTCAGGCCGAGACTTATGTTCCTATACCGTATCAAACGAGTTCTTTTCCCCGACTCGAAACTAAACTTGTATGTGGTTTTTTATTTATTACATATACACACTTTCTTTTCAAATTTTTTAAATGTACAATTTGAAAAAATGAATTAAACATTTTATGAAAATATTGTACAACTCTCTGAAAAACACTTATGTACGTAACCGGGGCTAAGCCAAGATATATACTGTGCAGTTGCGTCATCGGTCCGTGTGCATTGCAGATATGGTGTTTTATTCTTTAGTTCTGAATTTTTAACAGTGTTGTATGGGACATATGAATGGATTTAAACTGTAGTCATTGACAAATGGATTTGTTTGCTTAATTTTGAAATGTAACTTAAGTTTTGGATCAGTAAATGGTGATTTTTCTGACACTCTACTTACTGAATAAACGCACTCGACCTCCATGCAAATTTTCAGGGCAAACTTCACAGTCTAACAGTAATTAAATACATTCAGTTTTGTACAGAAACACATTCATTTACAGTACTTTCAAACTCTATTTTTTGTTTCGGTTTGCATTTAATACAAGAAATTAGTGAGGCATTGAACTTAAATGTGATAATTTAATCATATATTTTGAAGAAAGCGAAGATTCGGTCTCTTTCTAACATCCGGGCTTGATTTTTAATATTCATTTGGTTATTTTTAACAAGAAAATTCTAATTAATATTGTGCTGTTTTCCTTTCTTTATCGTCTCTTTTTGAACCGTCGCAAGAATTAAAAATGTGAACATACACTTCCCTGCAAGTGCGCAAGTGATGCAAGAGTCTCAACAAAATTAACAAGATGTAATTCTTCTAAATTTGTATCACAGTCAAATTAGCTTGTTGCTCTCTAGGACAAGTCCACCTTTATGTTGCCAATATTGTCAATTTTTACCCTTAGATTTACTTAACAAATTCGATTCGTCAGTAACATTAAAAGAGAAAATGAAAGTTCCTCTATTCAAACTTGCTCCTTAACAAAATATTTGTAAAAAAAAAAAATAAAAAAAAAAAAAAAAAAAAAATTAAAAAATCCGCAGACCATATTCTTTTAAACTCTAAAGCTGAAATGGATTTTGAGTTAGTTTGGAAATTTAGATGATTTACGTTGTGAAATTGTCTCTTTGTGTCGCCATTGCTGTAGCTGGGAGGAGATCAACGGGTGCACGGTTCGCGTTACAGACAAAATCCCACCTGGACAAAATCCCCCCAAGACAGAATTCACCATTCCCACTCCCACCCCCGCAAAATGAAAGAGAGGATATAATCCCCTCCCCTGGACAATTATTGAATATTTCAAGTTGTAAAATTAGTTCCAGGCTGTTTGTGCGATACAGAAATGTTAGATGTGCGATACGGAATCACTGGCTAAACATCTTGTATCGAACGCCAGACCAGCCATGCAAGATTAGGTGGGTATGTAATAAAGGGAAATATTGCATCACAAGGTCAACAACCACTATCGAAATCAGGAGAGGTCTCAAATTAGTGCGGGAGGAAGAGAACGGCGGGATTTTATATTAAGGGACCGACTATGTAATTTTTAGTGAGAATGAGGCGACGGGGGGGGGGGGAGGGGTATGGGGTGGACGAGGAGAACGGATGCGGGGAATGAGATTTTTTAAAAAAAAAACAAATTCAGGCCCTCAAAAGCTTGAAAACAATTCTCGTGCTCAGATTTGTAGCAAATACCTTATTCTATCCCTCATTTTACATTTAAAAATAAAATTATATTATGAGAAAAGAATTATCCTGGTCGCAAAGAAAGTCACCTCACTCACAGCCTTCCCAATTAAATGGTCGGTCCCTTATACAGGCAAAACGGAAAGCTAGGCTAACTCGGTGATGATACATGCTGATCTACATATACATACAATACATTTCTGACGAGCTCTTTAAGCCGCGTTCTTCTTGGCATTCCACTCCAAAGAAAATATCGGTGATACAGTAGATGTGAACTCCTCACATTTTTGGACCCTATTCAAAATGTAATTGTGAGAAACGTATTTGGATAAATTCTTACGGTGGGTATGGTTATTATGGAAAGTACTATAAAGAAACAGATCTCATTAAAGCCTGCTTTCAAATCTTTGTAGCCAGTTTAATTCCAATACAGTTGGTTTCATTTTTCATATTATTTCTTGTATTTCCTTCTTTTCTTCCTTCCTCCGGAAGGCTATAGGTCATGTTCTTCCCTGTATTACAGACTGCTAACATCTTGTATCACATTAAAAGAAATATACCAAATAATAAAACAAGACTTTGCCAGAAAAAGCACAGTAGCAACTATATTTTTAGATCCGGGTGAGGGACTCGCAATAATCTAGTTATTAGAATTGAGGACAAGTAGATATACCTAATTGTTGTCATTATTTCCGTTTCTTTCATATTTTTTTAAAATCTACTTCTTATTCTTGTTTGGAAATGTTTCTTGTTGTTGAACATTTTTCGAGATGAAATACAAATTATAGAAAAATATTTAAAAAAACAAAACGAAACAACTATATAATGTTTTGCTGTTTTAATCCATTTCTCCATTGATTTCTTTAAATGGCAGATACAAGTATGTATTTATTTATTTACTTATTTATTTACTTATTTATTTTGTTATACCGGCAGAATGAGCACTCACCATGTTTTAGCTCACCTGTCCTTGAGAACGTTTGAGACGGAATTTCTACTCGGCAAATAAAAGCTTGTCCTGCGCAAGAATAAAGTAATTTTCATCGATTGACACCGATCTGGCTTTCTATGGCAATCTAACATTGGGATGAAAATATCTGGGACATGTATAGTAAAGCAAACGAACGGCCTTGGAGAGGAAAAATATTACGTTGTAACAGACCATAATACGGGTGGGGTGGGGTGGTGTATTGGGTACATGGGAATTAAAAATTACGGCAAAATTTGGGGTGGTATGGAGTTTTCAGAATTTTAACCTTACTTCAAAATTTGGGATGGTATGGGATATATTCAGCACTACGGCACTCCTCCCCCCCCCCACTAAAAACAGAGAATGGTCCGTCTAATCATGCGCATAACGATTTCTTTTAAAACTTTTTCTAAAACAATTTTTATTGATTGACACATGACCTTTTAGTAAATCATAAAACTTTAATGAAAACTGGACGAAAATGTCTACGTTAAAAGATCTAAAATAGCATATTATAATGAGAAAGTAAGTACAAAACACATTTAGTAAGATGCAATTACGAGTCATATTTGTGTCGACTCTAATTCAGTTGTAGATCTTGCCTGAATAACAAAATCTCATTCTCCAATTTATCAGAGTCGATTGTCTCATGCGCGCTTAATGATCCATTGAACGGACTTTAAAAAAAAATTAAAATAACTCCAGCGAACTTTGAATCTGCAATTCATTGGCTTGATTAAATGGATGTCAGAGAACTCTTAATTTTAAAGAACGTTGGAAAGAAGGCTAAATCAATCCTATTTTTTAAAAAAAATAATGTATCCGCTTTTTTGTGGATCAATTGTGATTATAATGATTTCCATCAATCCGTGTGTCTGCGTCTTTAAGTGTTTTCCTTGTAACCTGAACTCCATCAATATTGGTTGAAGCATGGTTGTCACATCTGGTATTATATTTTACAAGGGGAGTAGATGACAACGAGGGTTTAGAACCCGGGATGCTGCTCACGTGGGACGAGAAGATAGGTGTCAAAGTTCGCATTTCATGGGTAATTTTAAACTCTTTATGTAACCTGAACTCCATCTATACCATAAGAGTGGGGGAATAATAAATAGTTGTCATCATGTTTCATTAGGATGAGTGGATGACAACAATGTTGGACCCAGCCCTAGGGGACGGGGTTAATAAAACATAAAAAGAGTTGATATTTGTGTATTTGTGACGCATTCCATTCCTAAAATTCAAACTCGAATTTCGGATTTTTAAAATGCAGGAGAGAGAGAGAGAGAGAGAGGGATCGAGATCTCAATGTTTCATGATAAATGCAAGATAGTGCATTTAAGCCACCCGAATCGCACATTATATCTATACTTACTTATCTTGAACTAAATCTCTGCTAGGTCAAAGTCACAACTCTCTGGTAAGATATGTATGAGGTGTCGAGGATGAGGTGTCGGTGATTTAAAAAAAATGTGACTGTGTGATTTGGATTTTTAACGTAGCTTTAACAATTTTCCAGTCACATCCCTGCGATGTTTCATTGTGGCAGTTATAGTGACGTCTAGCACTGGGGTATCATGCCGCAGACATGCTGCATCATGTCCAACCCAGTCACATTATCCTGTGTTAGAAAATATAATGCAAATGATTGTTTGTATTATTTATAAAGATTTTGACATAAAATATCCTGTGACCAGTACATTACTATTTTTTAAGATTTTATGACACGCTTTATGTATCTATTTTGATCAGAACGGCCTTAGCAAAGGCGGGGCCCGACTTGGATAATTTTTCCAGGGCCTCCTGAATTTTCGCGCGGGACCCCCTGTAAGCATGGAATTTGGAAATAAACTTTTAAACAAGTTTTATGATATTGAACTTAAAATTTTCTTCCATCGCTTTAAAATTACTTTCTCTCTATAGATATATTTTCAAAAATTACTAATGCGCGGGGACCCAGTGAGAGCGTGAGCGGCCCTGATCCTCATGTTCAATGCGACAAAACGATTTCTCCCCGATACGTCGTAAAACAGTTGAAAACACGCATAGCGCCTTAAACCAGGAAGAAATAAGCCCACCATCAAAAGGATTTCCGCGGACTTGAGTGGCAGTGAAGAAATATTTCCTGGAAAAGAATGGCAGATGATAAAGAGCAAGAATTCATGAGAGAAAGAACGCTTGGTGAGGGGGCATTCGGCAAGGTGTATTTGGTGTCAAAATCTCAGGACAATGGTGACAAGGTATTAATTTTATGTACATGTACCTTGGTCCCTATCCAATACACAAAGCATACGATACATTATTATATTACGCCCGCACAACTATTGAACAATTATTTTTACACTGATCTGAAATATCGAAAGATGTATTATGACATACCATTACTTGCTCGAAGCCTTTAGTAAACAAAAAAAAGATGGGTATGTACTTTCACTTTGCTTGATGTAGGCCTATAAATAACTCCACGATGTGAACCATGTAACTACGATAGGTCATCGCATAAATTGTATCGATCAAATTACAACTTACCTGGCTGGGCAGGGTTGTGTATGTGGGTCGGGGTGTGGGGGTGGCAATTCCCAGGGACTACGTAACAGGGAACTAATTATTGATGCCTCTCTGACCTATACCGTGAAAAAAGTCGTGTAAAACTCATGTGATACAGCTATAACAAAATCTTTTATTTGCGATTAACCGAATCAAGCACTTCAACAAATATAATATGATGTATGAAATACAACTATATTGCTTCATCAAACTTTTTGATAAAGTAAGACTATGTAAATACTAAATAATTAAGACTGTAAAACCACAACAAACTTCAACCAGAAACATATATATATATATATAGAGAGAGAGAGAGAGAGAGAGAGAGAGAGAGAGAGAGAGAGAGAGAGAGAGTACATGGAGAGAAATTAGCAGCAGTAGACCAAGTTAAATAACTTCTTATAATTACCAGTCACAACTTGAACTAGAACCACCATATCTAAATAATAACAACTCCAAATTTGAACATATAAACCATATGTTAACATACTTCATAAATTAAGTAAATTCACAAAACTGATAAAATAATCTTTCCATGTTTACTTAAAATGTTATGTCTATTATATTTTCCTCTAAGTTTCTCTTGTATATCCATAATATTTGTAGGAATATCTCTTTTCTACCTTATTTATCCATTATGCCTCTGCCGTTAATAGCTTGTATTTTAACTTAATTTCACATGTCTGTTGTTAGACCTGATTTGGCATTTAAGTTCTGTTCCGATCAATTCTGATAGATGGAGAGATAGATGTAGCTAGGTGAGTGCGCGTCGATAAGTTAACGGAGGTGTCTCCAGATAACAAGTTACCAGTGCTAAATTAAACCCTGTGGAGGCCCCTAGGCAGTCGAAATCTCGCCCCCCCCCCCTCACAAATTATCCCCTAATACGTTTTTTTAATTTTACCAACTCTAAAAGGCGTGGGGCCCATAGGCCGGTGCCTACTCTGCCTATTTGGTAATCCGGCACTGCGAGTTACGCTTGCCTAAATAAGTTTATGGGTGGTGTCATAAAGGTTCTTTCTCCTTTTTACATTTCTTATTTATGATAATGTGGCGAGCCCTAAAGGATTAACGGGATTGCCTCTTAGCAGTCACACGGGATTCGTTGACCAGTCGTTGTTAGGGTTTGGGTTAGGGTTTGTAGCTGCTCACAATTAACTAAATAGTAACTAACGTCACTTTCAACTGAAGCACAAAAGAGCAAAGACTATTCCTTGTTTTTGTTTATGTTTTGGATGGTTTGGTGGGGGTGGGGGTGGGGTGGAGTTTGCTGTAGGTCGTCTTCATTCCTTGTGGCAACACAGAAAGTACTGTCTGAAGAGAAGCTGTGCCATTATAGTAGTAACTCTACTATGCCTTTGTATAGCTATTAGATTCTGTTTTATATCTGTATGCAATCTTGATTGAAAGTCACTCAGAGGCCCGCAACGACAACCTTGGTGTATGCTATTATCGCATCCTTAATTCTGAAGCATATTTATCCTCAACTTGTAGTTTCATTCTTTAATAAAGTTATCAATCTCCCATGTATTATTGTCCTAACTGATATACACAAACACCAAACAATAAAACCACTGATAGTTGAAGACAGATGGACTTCAGAATTAAGGATGTAACAACTGCATATTATATGATTGTCACTGCTGGGAATAAAATAGAGGAAAAACAAAAACCACACTGATTTTTTATCCACGTGTCTCCGGGGGTCTAGGACATTACCCCCCCCCCGTCAATTACCCCCCTGCCAATACCCCCCTCCTCATTTACCCCCCCCCCCGGTATATTACCCCCCTGCCATTACCCCCCTGCCATTAATTATTGCTATTGTGTTGGTTTTACCTCAATGAGATTCTAGTGTACACAGTACACAAACACAATCTATAGCAACAACAAAGAGCGACGACTAAGATCTTCCCCTCGAATTGGTTTCACCTCAAAATTATTGTATCCTGTGCTCAATCAATCGAACTAAAGTAAATAAGAATTTTATTGTTAATTATTGCTATTGTGTTGGCTTTACCTCAATGAGATTCTAGTGTACACAGTACACAAACACAATCTGATAAGAGTATGGGCTTCAAATCAATAAAAACGATTTTAGTAATTGAATCTGTGCTCAATATACATAATACACTGGTTTCACATCAGTGAATTCGAGCAGAAATGGTTTCTACGTGCATGCCCCAGAAAAGTATAGAAATATAAACCCTATATATACCTTCCGAAAAACTTAATATCACCATAAAAATAGTTTTACGATGGAGAAAGTTCAGAGTATACGTGATTGTTAAACTCCTGTTGGACAAGTAAGGATAAAAGTAAACAAATCTGGTGTTTACTGTCCTAGTCCAACAGGATGGTCCAACTATAGTACCGGGAAATTGACTTAGAAGAAGAATACTTAAGAGTCTGCCACTGCATGGAAGATAAGAAGCGGAAGATGTTTTTCTTCACCATGCAGAGACCCTGAGGAAATTGAGGACATCTAACAATCACCATATAAAAGAAATTTGGAAGTATATGAAAATTGATGAAATAGTGTGTTTCTGAGACTCCTTCCTGTGGAGTAGATTCCAGGAGTCATAGGATGTGATGGTATTTACAAGACAGGGAGAAAGGACGGACTCATACAAAAATGAAATGGAAAATGGACATGAATTTGAAAGCGGAACTTTGAAATGATAAAGAAAAGAAATGAATTGGAAAAGAAAATGGACATGAATTTGAAAATGGAATTGTGTTAAAAAAGGAATAAGTATATGGATAATGAATGAAATGCTAATGGACATGCCTTAGAAAATGACGAAAAGAAGACAAAGGAACCTTTTGTATAACTTGACTGCAATACACTACTGAATAAAAGAGAACTGAGTTTGCAAAATTAATCGTAATGCACTATGAGATATGGACTAATCTTCAATACTGAATTGTTATTAGATATTAAGAATATATGCCTGTGAATTGAAAGAAGATATCCAGAAATTGCAATGCAGAAAGACTTTATGTGGTGATACAGAACTTGACTAGATAATAATAAATAGATTTGATGGACGAACAGACAGCTACTTGAATCTCCGACTGCTTATACTGTCTTGAACTTTATCTTCTATACCTGTTAAAGGAATGTAAAATTGTATGTGTACTAATTACGAAATACTAGGATAATGTACGTCTGTTAATTACGAAAAATTAGGGATAATGGAAATTACTATTTACAAATCTAAATTAAGTTAATTGATATGATAAAAATGCGTGAAACATCAGTGAGTAGGATTCAAAGAAATTGTGTGGCACGTGCACATGGCGCTCACTATTGAGAGCGCAGGTTGTGCACGTGCCCCATGTGTCTAGAAGATATGAACCAATATGAGCAGCTCATGCTTTAGTGATAAGAGATAAAAACAAAAATTTCTATCCTTCAGATAATAAAATAATATGGTAATACTACATATTTAATAAAAAAGACTCTAAAAATAAATTAATTTGGAAATTTGAAATGGTGTACAAACCCTATTACAAAATTCTAAATCAAAATTCTTAAAAATAATACACAATGCATATACACTTGGAAAAAAACAGAAACACATAAAAACCCTTTCACTTTAGAACTAGGGGGTCCCTCAGATGATGTAATTCTGAGAGGGACCACACCAATAAAAAAAAAAAAATAAAATTACTAACTATCAAGTAATCTGATGCCAGAATTTTTTTATTTGAGTTGGAGTTTGAAGACAGGAATGTTTTTATAGTCTTGCCATCAGGCTGTATCACTCATTATATCATCGCTTTTTTTCCAATGAATAGCAGTAAGGAGGGCACAGCAATTCTTAAGTATCATGTCTAAAATTACCATAATTTTCAAGTTGATGGCACTCTGGTATTTCAAGGAATCAAATCAGAAAAGTCTTAAATAGTCACTGAAATTTTACAACTATTATTTAAAAGAAAATAATCTATATAAATATAAACGCTAAAAGAAAAGATGACGACCTAATGAAAATAGTTTTTTTCCCTCAGAAATCAAAAGTGTGCAGCTTGGTGTTGTCCTAATGCTCCAGCAATTACATTTATATTGATTATCTTTTCTACCCATTTGTGGCATTGCTGAATGATAAGTCTTTCTCCCCTCTTTTAGATTGAAATCCCAAAATGTTTCATTTACAGCTATAATTAAAAAAGCTCTTCACTGAGTGAATTTATGTATGTGAGCTGTGTGTCAATATATAATGGGGCTATGGTTCAACATGCAGTTATGCACATGAATAAGTACTTGGGGCTAGGGCCCATATTTTTATTGTCATTTATCAATACTTACTCAGGTCTAGGGCCCACGTTTTCATTGTCACTTATCGATACTTACTCAGGGCTCGGGCCCATATTTTCATTGTCACACATCAATACTTAATGAAGCTATGACCCAGTATGCAATTTCACACCAGTACTTGCAACGGCTATGGCCCCATTTGCAGTTTCACTCATCAATACTTGCTGGGGCTGTGGCCCATTTTGCAGTTTTCACAAATCAGTACTTACTGGGGTTGTGGCTCAGTTTGTTTAATACCATCATTGTTGCAAAATACTGCAGCCTTGTCATTAATGATTTGAAGTGAAAATAGATTTACATCATGGATGTTCACAGATAAGATCTTTTGCAATCATTCATTGCCAACAAAATTCTACACATGCTAAACAAAAATTGGTTTTGAGGTCTTATTTCAGATTGGGGGAGGGGGGCAACATCAGAAGGCTTTTAATTAAGAATGTAGTGGGAGAACTTCATAGGTGTCAACCCCTTGAGATGAAAACCTGTACGCCAGACCAAGAAAAAGTTTACAAAGACCAAGAAAACCTTACATGAAGAAATGTATTCATACATTATATAAGATCAACAGGTTTAAAACAACAAATGCTATACACAAAGTATTTTTACACATATTTACATAATTATTTACATTTCTGAAACTTTATTTCATTCTTTTTACTTATAACACTATCATCTTCCTGCTTTGGCTGAGCAAAGAAGCTTTTGATGGATGTTCCCTTCTTCATTTCAAAATTTCTTTCATGCACTTTTGTCCTGAAGTGTTCCTCCAGATCACATATGCCTGACGCCACCACTTTAATGTCTTTACTACAAATTTTACAAAAAGCATGGGAAGATCCAAATTTGGATACATCTACAGTGCCAGGGAAGACTTTAATCCAATCAGTCTGAAACTTGCCACGACCTCTGTCAGTGTCTTCAAGCTTGCGTTTCTTTGAGTTAGGCTCGACCATTTGATGGATGGAATATTTCAACTAAATGAAAGAGAAAATTTTTATTTTAAATTTTGATTTGACATGTGATATAGGAAGATCTCCCAATTACAAATGTGTTATGAATTTATATATTTCCCCATAAACCCCAAGATATTATGCCAGGAGCTATCCAAAAATAGAAATCTAGAAATAAAAAAAATTCACAAAGTAGCAGTCCAGAAGTTTATACCTTGTAAGCTGTTGATCGTTTTCATTAAAAATGCGTATCTGGTGTTTGAAAAGCTATGAATTTGCTATATGGTGTGCCAGTTTTGGTCACAAACTTGATATAAATTGGCAGTGTTACATATTTTCGAGCCATGAGAACAATGTCATTAGGTATCTGTACTACTTCCGTCATTATGGCAATGCATCTTCCTGTTTGCATTACGTATCTGACAAACTTAATTCAAAACTATGAGAGCACGATAAAATACCGGTACTAAATTCAGCAGACTATTTATTTTTAATTGTATATTGTTAAAAATTTTAATAAATCAACTTTCTCTTCACACAGAAAAGTCGGACGAATTACAGTTACACCAACATGACTGCCACACTATGCAAAGTATGAAAATTGATGT
This sequence comes from Megalonaias nervosa, assembly GCA_016617855.1. NCBI lineage: Eukaryota > Metazoa > Mollusca > Bivalvia > Unionida > Unionidae > Megalonaias > Megalonaias nervosa. The sequence goes on from JAECUM010000010.1 coordinate 65,218, forward strand.
AAACTTTATGCATTTGATAGTAATAAGTATAAATAATAAAATAATAATTTATAAAATAAGAAAACATACTTACTACAGTGGTAGTTAGTCAATATTAGAAATCCAAGTGAGCGTCAAATCTCAGAGTGATAAACGACAAGATCTTCACACACAGGAGTTGAACCATGAATGAAACTTGTTTCATTATCTAATGAAAAGCATGGTTTTGATTATGATTTGATTAGTTGTTTTGGATTACCCTGATCTCGCTGAATTCTCGTTCAAAAAAAACATTATGCCCAGAATCCCAGATGCACACAAAACGAAATAAAATAAATGTAAAAAAAGGAAATCAAAATTTTTTACAAAAAAACATACAAAATGGTTCTACGGTTGTACACTGATGAAAAAGGAAAAAACCATACAAATTATGGGTAAACCATACAAGTTGACACCTATGGAACTTAGACTCCTGGAAATATTTTCATGTTATCCAGTCTGATTAAAATTTGGAGTCTTCAAAGAATGCTTTCTAACCCAACCCCACCACTGTATTTAATTCTGTAATAGACCTTAGTTTTCCCTAATTAATACAACTGTATATACTCACTTATACTTGAGTCCTACTTCAAACTGTGCA